>JABFEB020000061.1:3291830-3303944 GCA_019775895.2 Stomatorhinus ivindoensis | reverse complement strand
CCCCCCCCCCCCCCCCCCCCCCCCCCCCCCCCCCCCCCCCCCCCCCCCCCCCCCCCCCCCACGATCCTGGAGGAGACAAAAAAAAAAAAAAAAGGTGGTGTGTCAACAGACTTTCAGCCCTTCAGACATTTATCCTTCACCTCCCACAAGCACTGATCCAGTTACAACAAGCTTGAAGCCGGCCCCCAAGAAACACAAGACACTGTGCAGCTCGGTGGGTTTGGCTGCCATACCCAAGATCAGAAGGTCACTAGTTCGGATCCCACGGTCAGAAGAGTGATTCTGCTGCTAGATTGCTGAGCAACCCCTGTAACCCCCAACTGCTGACCCTGCTTCCTGAAACGTACGGCACTTTCATTGAATATGTGCTAAATACATAAAGTGTGAAAAAACTATACAGAAACCATTCACTGACTGAATCCAGCTGCTCCGTAATACACAGAGCAAAAAGCCGGAACCTGCATGAAAACCGACAGTGATTACAGTGTGGATTCTTAATCCTGGAGTTATTACAAAGGTCATATTTCATTGCGATTCACTTTTAATGACACTGTATTCATTTCATCTGTAGTATAATCACAATGCCATACTTTGTCCAATCCGTTTGTTACTCACAATGTCAACACAAATAATATACGCATTTCGATTCATCCCTCAGATGCGTTTTTTTTTTTTGCCCCAGTGGTTGAAACTGTACAATTCCTCACCCAGTCAGTATTTCACTCACGCCAGTCAGCTGAAGGCTCGACATTTTCCTGCATGCCCTACAGTACAGACAGCCCCTCCCACAGCAGGCAGGAGATGCCCGTGTGCCACACAGTCATTAACAGGCACGTGTATGACAAACATTAACACGTGATGTGGAAGGAAAATTAGAGGTTAATAGGGCAGGGGGAATTATTGGATTCTCATTCAGTCTTAGGCCATAGGCAAAAAGATGCTATTGCATTATGGGATTGTTGTTCCATCTTAGGCCATAGGCAACAAGATGCTGTTGCATTATGGGATTGTTGTTCCATCTTAGGCCATAGGCAACAAGATGCTGTTGCATTATGGGATTGTTGTTCTGTCTTAGGCCATAGGCAACAAGATGCTGTTGCATTATGGGATTGTTGTTCTGTCTTAGATCATAGTCAAGAAGGTGCTGTTGCATTATGGGATTGTTGTTATTTCTTTCCTTGGGCAAGAAGATGTGGTTATATTTTGGGACTTTTGCTTTGTCCTGGGCTTTAGGCCAGAAGATGATGTTGTTGTTGTTCACTTATGAGAACACTGCATTCCTGGCTGCTAGAACCACTCCTGGATCTCCAACTAACCTGGAGAAGAACACGTGGCAGCGGGGAGTGAAACGAAGGTATGTGAAGCGTGTTACACGAGAGCCAGGAGACAGGAAGAGACAAAGAGCAGCACCCACACCCCAGCAACGCCCCCAAATGGAATCACGTGCATCAAAATTCCTGGCGCCTTGGCACTACAAACCATCTTGGCGTGGACATTCTGTTTTTGTTCCCACCATGAAAAACTCCTTACAAAGTATCAGGACATAAAACATCAGATGATCCACTCCTACCTTCGTTTTGTGGTCTACAGTCATGTTAAAGCTCACGTATGATTTGGCCAACCCTAAACAGCAGAGGGAGGTTGACAAAGCACAAGTTTAAAACTATTAATTCAGACCAAAAACAAAGGATTTCATTTCACTAAGTGGCTATCTGCTGACACACAGAAACCCCAGCGAGAATCCACCCCACCCCCTGCTGAGGGGAGGGGGCCTTATTAGAGCGGATTCAGGCAACGCAATCCTGGACAGTGTCAGAGGGCTTATTTACTTAAGAGCGCTTGGGATCCGAACCCAAGATGTTCTGGGAATGTCAAAAGCCTTCAGCTTGAACTCAACAGCAATACTCAGAGCTTGTGACAGACTCAGGGGCCCAGTTATTTCAGATGGGGGGGTAGCGGTCACTGGGGGGGGGCTGCTGGCCCCCACCTCAGATTCATTTTCAGGCTTGCTTGTCTTTAGCCCCCCCCAATCAACAAAACACTGGTTATTATCTCATCTCCCTCAGCATGCTCTCCTCCAAAGATAATGTTTTCCTTTCAACCCACCAGCATCTCCTCCTCTTGGTCCAACAGGCCGAGTGAGTCGTGTTCAGCAGACACCCGCATCTAGCACCATATGCGCTCTCTAGTCCCTCCCCTCCGCCCCCAAACAGCTGAACACTTCACTGGAGTGCTTCCTGTTACGCACCTTACTCAAGGGCCCTACGGCAGCGACCCTCAAACCGGCATTCGGTAGGGATGATTACAGCCCCTGAGGGCTCCGACTGGAGGATTCAGAAACCACCTGAGAAACCCAGCCAATCAATCAGATTCCACCCCCTGAAAGATTCCCCCAGTTCTTTAAACCCTCATGTTCCTACATTTATAAGCCGCCACAGACACCAGTAATGGGTGATGTGGGGGGAGGGATTCCGCACTCTGGGGACATTACGAAGCAGGTCCCACCCTAACGAGCTCTTGTGACCATTTTTAATGAACCACTGATGCGTCGCACAGGAACAATTTTAAGCGGCTCAGCCAATTGCCACTTGGCCCCAGAAGAGGAGCTGGGATTTCACCAATTCTACCTTGAGAAGATGGAGTTCCTAACCTGACCATATTAATCAGGATTTAAGCTACAGGCCAGAATAGGTACCCAAAAGCCATTGTTTCCCAGTCAGAGAGGCAATGAAGGAGCTCCCAGACCAGGCACGGTCTTCCCGACAGTTCAGCAGTCCGCCATCATCTCCAGATCCATCCCATGACTCCACCTACGGCAGGTTCGCTGATCATTTTGCCTAAAAATACCATAGGGAGATCCATCTTTGTGTCGCGCTTATTTTTAGCCCCGCAGACACTGACGGGAAATTAAATACAAAGGAAAGTTGCTGAAAGCGTCCAGATTGGCTCAGTGATCATAAACGCTGCTCAGAACACCATAAAGTCCTTGCCTGCATTAACAGGCAATATCAACAATATTAAAAATGTTTAAACATCTGGGCTTTGAAGGTAACAGGGAGCTTTAATTAAAGTACTAAACCCCAAGGGCAATAAGGCCAGCAATGTTAATTAGCCCTGACAGAAGGACGTGAGATTAATCCACTGTTTGTTTCATACCCATAACAGCAAGACCGGTTAAGCAGCTCAATCCACTTGTAATCCTTACGGCAACTAGTCACCTGGAATGTTACACGTAACGGACCATGAGCCAAACCTTCGGTAGTACTGTGTACCCAATAAAGCCCCCACCCCATCCTGTACCCTCATCGGTTGGGAGGACTGGTGGAACTGGGAGCCACTGGACACCTACCTCAGCAAACTGGTCTCCCAGAACCCTTCAGAGAAACCGCAATCACAGACTGTGGGCTACGTGCCAGCACTTGCACAATCCTGAGGAAGCCAGACTGACGCGGTTGTCTCTGTGAGAGGTTTGCAAACACTCAGCGATCGAGGGGAGCTCATCATAAACTGTCTCCCGCCCTAGCAACCCCGGTAAGGGTCTTTGCGGCCCACCCCTAGCGGCTCTTCGCTTCCACGGAGACGGTTTCCGTGCCACGAGACCGGCTCGCAGATATGCAGCCGGCAGTCCTGATCAGCCGTGATTTGTGTACGGCTCTGTGGGGTGGTTTCCATGACGCCGAGGCCTCTGTCGTTTCAGGATTAGTGTGGCAATAGATGTGTGGGGGTGGCCAAGCAGGACCCTTGCTATTAAGCTAGCAGCGCCATCCATCCAAGGTAACCATGGAGGTACCCTGCAAACACGTCCTTGAGGTCACGTCCTCAATAAGGCCAAATTTTCAAAATGGTTAACAGTAAATCTAAAACATATAAAGGACTAGATTAAAATCCCTGCTAAACAACAACATGTCCGAGCTACACATAACTCGAGCCATACGTCATCTGTACCAAGACCCATCCCGCCTTTAGATGAAGTCCTGCCCCAAAAGGAAGATTTCAGAACTGTGGATCATACAGTCCATAATGTATGGTAATGTATAACTACTTGCATACCTGCTTTCATCTTGTTGTATGTCTGACAATAACGACTGACTCAATGTGGCATTAGCAGCGGGCTAAGGTTTACCCTTAGGGGTCATTTTCTGAGCCTCACCTGATGTCCCTCAGGTCCCATTCCCCATTCCCGGTACACCTGGTTGCGGGGAGGGGGGAGGGGGTTGGTACTCTGGTCATAACTTTTAAAGCTGTACTACGTCACCCTGCATGTCTGCTAAGTGATAAGAGCTTGACCTTTGAGCTGTGTGACGACACCGTTAAACCACAGCTAATGTTCGGAGTTCCACGCGGTAGGGTGGGAGGGAAGACTTAAAGCTACGATCATAAAGGTCACGGGAAAAGCTTTAACTCATAGAAATAAATCACCCGGTTCTGCGTTCCGCTCCCAGAAGATGGCGTGATAAGTTCGGCATGGAAACGGATCCTCAAATGACACTGTCGTTTAGCGGAGTACGGGACTGCAGCAGCAGCACGCCTAAAAACCATTTCATGCCTAAATGCGAGACTTTCCTTTGCAAGAAGGCAACGGAAATGATTGCGACCCCATTAGCAGACAGATAGAACAGCGGGGCAATTACGACAGGTTATTTTAGAGGCGGTAGGGACACCCTGAAGACCAGACAGAACAGAATGATCTGAACCAGAACCGCGTATCCGGCGTAACAACCTGAGAACGAGAGAAGCTCTTGATAGGCTATTCAAACCGAGAGATAAACACCTCCGTGGAGATCGGTGCGGACCCAAAATTTATAGAGAAAAACAAACTAATTAGACTGGACATGAATAATGGAGGTCGCTCCAGTCGATATTCTGGAAGCACACATTTTCACGTGAAATAAAAGATGACATTTCCACATGACGGTCTCAAGCACTGCTATCTGTAAATGTTAAAAACCAATCGATCCTCGCAGGGCTAAACCCAATGCAGCCGAACAAAGCCAAAGAGTATTTAGGCCTATATGCCAATTTGTGCGAAAACTGCGGTGAAATCTGATTTTTTTTTCCTCAAACAAGCACTGGGTTTAACATATTTTGCAGATGCACCTAAGAGTCGGTAGTGCTAATTTAGAGAGTGAGAAACATATAATTAATTAAAGGGGCAGAACGCATCTCCGACACTAAGCCGTACGGACAGCAGGGGGCGTGCACTGACGCAGATACACAAGAGTCCGCTCAAATCACACCGAAAGCTACCTTGGAGCCACAGGGCCAGAACGGTTCATATCTACCACACCGTGACAGGGTTGCCACATTTGGTCAGCTGGCTGGCGTAAGATTTTCAATTCTAGACAAGTCTACGCACGCATTTACATAAATGTGTTTTATTGCCTTATAAATAGTTGAAACAGTAGCCTGTACAGTTTGCAGACTACCCCAACGCCTTTGACATAGTTAATTTTGTGTTTATAATGGAATGATATATATTTGCCGTATGATTTTTTTCAGTGCACGTGGGAGTATGAAAGCGTGAGTGTCACGCCAGATGGGAGAAAACTGGCAACCCGGCCGTAAATTTCCAGGATTCATTGCATTGGCTAATAAATACCTACCCACACAGAGAGTGTTTAAGTACCCCCCCCCGAAACCCAGAGCCAGGATCACACATATGTTCCAGAATCAGCACACAGGGCTTCAAAACTTTCTTGTTTTACGTTTGTGCTTATTGACACGATTAGTAGTATATTACTGCAAGTCAGGTGAGACCCGTCATATGTCCTGATGGGACACGTAAGAAGGCTGCTCAATTGCGTATCAGCTATGTCCTTGTAACGTGCGTGTTGGTTATTCAGGTTATATTGTTGTTCAGTAAAGAAACATGGATTGGTGCGGTTAATTCCTTAGTTAGATACTATAGAGCGACGACTAAATAATATGACATGACCCAGGCTGGCAGGGGATCCTGAGGACCTGAGGAGAATCATTTTCAAAAACGTCCTTACACTCAATCCAAGAAACCGCTTTTGTTACTCAGGCACTTATCCAAAGGATCTATAAAATGTTACTGATCTATGGATGGCTTCCCCAGAGTCATCTGCCATGGCAATAAAATTGAGCCTTCAATCCAAGTGTTAAAAATTCAGCGATCAATGGCGCTATCTTTTCCCGGGCGAAGCCGCAATCTGCGTGCGGATCCCGGCGCGGTAACCGCACACGCCGAGCTGCGGAACCTTCATCGGCGGCTCGTGTTACGCAGCTTGTATTTCCAGAGATGACACCGAGCAGTCAGATTAGGCTCGTGCCCATTGGAGCCTCTGCAAAGGAAAGTCTCGCATTTATGCATGAAAAGGCATTTTATTCTGGGGGGTCTGCAACAGCTACAGCACATTGTCTAGTCATCTGGACCTCAGAATGGGGAGTTTAGATGGAAGACCTGAGGCGCTGGGATTTCGGAGATTTACAACAGCCTAGTTTTTCGGCTTAATCAATATGTTGCAACAAAGAGCCCAGCCGCACCGCGTATGAGCCAGTATCGATTTTAAACGGAGCTTCATGTTCAGTTTCGACTCGCCACATCGACAAGACCCTAACGAACCGCGCCTTATCTCCATAAGAAAAGTAAATATAGACAGAAAATCGGACAAACGACACCGTAATCTGCTATCATTTTGAGTTTAAACAGATTTAATCAACACGTTTTATTTTATTGGACAACATGAATTTGTCATCATTTTTTGGGGGGGTGGGGTGGGATTCCTGTTGTACAACTGCCACATCTGTGATAAACTAAGAGAAAAAACCAAGTGTATCATATGTTTAGGCTGTTCACCTGCAGTATCTATTGCCATGTATAAAACAAGTAAACCGTGATTCTTAAATATATACAGCCTATGACGATCGAGGTACAAAATACTTCTGAAAACCGCTCTCTGCCGAACAGTTTTGGACGCGCCTACTGTTTTTGCGATGCCTCATACTCCACTAAACTATTATTCATAGGTGAAAGAAACTGAATCACTCTGTTATACACAGGCACAATTCTATATATTTAAGTACAATAAATGGTCCGATCGAAGCACTTCCACGTGACTAATGACACACTTGTGCAAGACAGACGGAATTGAAAGGAATGAGTAACAAAGCTTGGTCTCGTCATATGACGTTTAATATGTTTTAACAATTAAGTAAATAAATGTGCGTGGAAATGGCGGCACTTAGTTGCAAACGAACTCGCGTATACTCCACAAGTATACGGCGCGTTGGGGTAAACAGCATGCATTACACGAACTAGACGAAAAAGCTCATGAAAGGTCCAACGCTCACCTGGGGAAAACCCAAAAACTTCTTTTAAAATAACGCAGCTTTGTAATTAATGGAGGTACTGTAGTTTTCAGCACATTCATTTCGCTCGGGAACTTAATACCCCGTCAAATTAATCTTTATAGGATTTGAGCGCTTAGTCGTCCTGGAAACAAAACAAAAGCTTAAAAGAATTTCTCAGGAAGAGGAAGAGTAACGCAAACCATCCGCATTAAGCGACTATTTGGCGCTACACACGATTGACCGCAACACCCGAACACCCGTGTTTTAACGGGGCGAACTTCAGATAAAGGCAGATTCGCTGTTCCCCATACAGGCGCCGTACACGCCGCTTTAAGCCGGATTACCAGAAACGAGATGCCTACTGGAACTCAGTAAACTCACAAGGTTATCATGTTTGCTAAAGACAAAAGCGTTTGTAGAGTCCCGAAAATACTCACCTGCTATTTCAACTCTGTTCCACTGGTACGCTACGTCAACCGGGTTGGAACCAATTCGACCGGAATGTCTTGGTTTTCCGCTGGATATAGATGCCAAAACCTGCGAAATTAATCCCCACAATATTTTTTTTAAACTATCAGGACTGCTGTGTGATTATAGCTGGGTTCGTATCCACCAGTCTTTTCGCTTCTGATCTTTCTCATAAATCCAGCTGACAGCCCCAAAACCTGCAGTTCAATAACTACGAGGAGCAAACAGCAATTTAAAGGGCGCTCGATCCGCCCGGGAGCTGGCTGTCCTTATTCCCCGCCCTGCCTGCGCTGCGGGGCTAGCTGTCCGTCAGTCTGAGCGCCGCTCTCAGTCGGAACCGGACCTGTTCGGCTGGAACGGTCCTGTCCGACCGAATTAATATGACAGGCGGCTGTAAAGTACCTGGCTTACAAATCAGAACATAAGCATTCGTATTAACGTACTCGATGCGTGTCTTTAAAACCTTTAAATTGGCGCTGGCTACTTTAAATAAATAAAAAGCCGGGTGTCCGCCCAGTTAAGGAGGAAGCTTCAGTATTAATATTTCAGGGTCCTTGCGTGTGGTAAATGAGAGAGCAGCAGCTTTCATTTCCATTAGCCTGAATCTGCAGTTTCTGTTAAGGGTCGTGTAATGGTCTATGTAAAGTCTAAAACTGGTCATATTCCCAAAAAGTGCGTCGACATTGTGCTTTCCATTTTTTGTTGCGTACATATTTATGCATGTTCCCTTACATCACGTTTCTCGTACCCTGTAATGCCTCAGAAAGAAGGGGCGTTTCGAAAAGCGCGGCTGTGGAATCTGTAAGTTACGTCAAGCGGAAGTTTTAAAAACGCCTTTATTATAATATATGAGGTTATTACAAAGGCGTGAATCATTGCAAGTCCCTAAGGAACCGAAGTGTCTCTAGATTAAAATTTTAAAAAAACTTCTTACTTTTAGGGGGTGCGCTGCTGTTTGTGGCGTTACCGTAGCGACGTATAAAAAGACAGAGCCGCTACTTCAAAAATAATATCTGCTTTAACATAACCCGCTTGCAGTCAGATAAAAAGAGATTTTTTATATTTAAACGAAAAATATGTCAGTATGGGCAGGATGCTCTAACGGGCACGCTATTTTATTCCGTTTTGAGCGAAACGAGTTCGCTTGGATTAACGCAGCAGCCTTGTCACTGCCTCATGTTCGCCCTTGTGTTATTAATTACATTAACCTGCTCATTATCGTTGCGTTTTTGTCCACTTCGTACCCTGGACTTGCAGTCAATAATGACAATTTTGAAAAAAAACAAGTGGATCAAGAACTGCAAAGACTTGTTTCAGTGAGCTGCCGGCACTGACAGTTAGGGCCAGTAGGTGGCGCAGTGGTCAAAAACAAACCCTTTTAGCCCAACGGTAGCTGGTATTTAAGACGAATCATTTCGGTAAAATACCCAGCTGTATAAAAGGATGGCAGCTGCAGGCTGCGGGATGCAGAAGAGACACCATCTTAAAGCATCACCCAATTAAATAAACAGGAAACGACATCCGCTGCATAAACCTAGTAGAAAACCGATGGTGTCATGTCACTCCAGTGTAAATTAACCGGTCTATTCGTAGCATGACTACCAGAGATACGGTGGGGGCTGGAGCATCATCTGCGTCAGCTTCCATTAAAACTGGAAGGATTTACTGGAGTCATATTTGTTCATTTGAGTACATCCAGTATAGAACTCTCCATATAAACTTTGCTGGAAATAGTCATCATACATATATGACGTGCCGTCGTACATACGCAGTAATCGTTTATATAGCTATTAGTATGTGTAAGATGGCACTAAGTCTTTTTATTTTGGCCACCAGAGGGCGATTTAACGCGCTTCTGTCAAAGCACTTTGTTCACTAAAGGACATTGATTGGCGGTTTTAATTAATTCACATTATGCTATTGCTGTATTTAGGTATTATTCACCCTGCGCGGTGAATGTGAATTCCAGGTGGTAGCCACGATGGTCAGACATACAATTTAGTCGATAAAAGGTATAGATAGCAACACTAAGGAAAAATAGGTTTTTAAAAATATATCAATTAAGCCAGGCGGTGACTCACAGTAACTATCGCTCTTTCAAAGTCTTGTTTCTGCTGTCGGTAACCAGAGACATTCTGTTCAAGATATTTTCCCTATTCAAACTTTCTGGAACCATTGACATTTCCAGATGGATTTATACTGTAAGCCCTTTGTCATAATCAGGGATGTAAAAATGGATCCATAGATCAGCCAAAGGGAAGGATAGTGGGTGGAGTGTGTTCATTGAGGGGGGGGCGTTGAGCCAGAATTCATAATGCATTTCAAAGTCTTACATCATGGGAAGCAAGGCCTTCCTTGGAATGTTGGGGGAGGGGGCTCTGTCCCTGTCCTACATCCCCTGACTGTGGGAATTAACAGTCCTTAATTCCATTCTGATAGTCCAGTGAAAAGTCTGCTGCTCCCAGATTGGACCATAATCCATGATGTGAACTTCAGCACAGTTCACAGACCTGACCAATGACCTGACAAACCACATCAAGATGGAAAACACCTGTTCTCCGAAAAAAATAATAATCGATTATTAATGTCTGGGTTAATATGAGAGGCTTTTAAGGTGCAAGGATCTGTCTGCTCTCATTTCCATAGCTGCTTTAGTTTCAAAGTTGGGTAAAGCTTCTTGAGCGACTGCAGAGGACACAAGCCCGTGTCCGCAGGATAACAATACCATGTGACTGACATCCTGGGTCCCCTCTGCGGGTGCATTCATGAAGGCTATTCCCGCATTGGTTCCACTCTCTGGAATGGAGCTGCTGTTATACCTCAGCGTGAGACCCTTCTTCTGCTCTGCTGTGTAGCCTGTGCTGACCATGCCGAATTGCCTGATTAGCTAGCAAAGGCCAGGCTGACCAATCAGAAGACGTCCCCATGGAAACCAGATGTTCTGCGTGCGTGCCCATTCCCGCCCCCACGTCCGTGGCTACCGTTCCGTGTATGGGAGGCAGGATGTGCCTCTACAGGAAATGCTTCCTGTCCCATAATCCCCCCCCCCCCCAAGCACACACATGGCCCAGCTCCGCCCCGTGGCCCTGATGACCCACATAGCCCACAGGATTGGGAGACATTATGGAAAAGCATGAACTCACTTTGTTTGTCTACACCTGCATTCATCGGCAGCTCCATCGGTCACGTGTCCCACATGTTTTGGATTCCGGGGAGTCAATATGCATGACAGTGTAATGCGACCGCAGCACCCGGCGCATTCGGCCACGGTGCAGGCTCCTGCCTCAGCGCCACTCGCGGGGCTGTTTATGAGCTTCCTTGTCTCCCGGTTCCATTTATCTGCAAGCTATGCGGTTCGCTGACCATGTGGCTGATTTTTCGCCACCAACACAATCACCTGACAGCCCCTGTTGAAAGTCCACAATATTCAAGGGGGGGGGGGGGGTAACTGCATAACCGTAATGGTTTAACTGGTTATGAAGTGCTTCTAAAATGGTGTCCGGTGCTAACAGGTCTCAAGCCTAATTTACCAGAAATACAAACATACACTGTACATCTGGACAGTGACATGACATGTGTTTGCACCCGCTTCCACAATTATATTTGAAAGGAATTATGCAAAGCAAAACAAAACGGCATAAAAAGATAAGTATAAGCAATAACAATTAAACAATAAATATAAACTAAAATCACAATAAAAATAAAGTGACCGCGAAATGGACAATAAAAATGGAGTTTAAGGGTATGAGTAGCTGTAAAATGATGTGCATCGAACGCAGGGGGAGTGTCTTACAGGGTGTATTATATTCCTTCGAGCGTCACCGGTTTCTCCCTACAGATCGAAAACTTGTGCACGTGCGTGTGCACTACACACAACTACCTCTTGGAGCAGTGATGTTCCACCCACGGTGTGGTTATCTCTGGTTCCATACTCAGTTTAACATGTGTCCTTCACTCACTGACATGTATTGAGATTATTTATCATAGGCCTAGTTCATCGACACCTGCGCATAGCAACGAATTTAACCGTGCTTCAGGTTAGCAGTTTAACAGTCTGTAACAAATTAGTACCAGGCTGTGAGCAATGTGTGGATGTCAACAGTGTAAAATCCGAAGTAGCTCAGTGTCCTCCCTGATATGGATTATCTGGTCACTCTAATCGAGGATCCTGCCACTGTAACGAGTGTGCGAGAAATTATTTTAAAAGGGAAATGATAACATTTACTAACAATAAAGTTTTCCTAACTTTTCGTTCACCAGGGGGGTATTCCAGAAAGCAGGTTATGTGACATACCCGGGTAAGTTTAAGGGTAAGTTAGTGGATAACCTCAA
>JABFEB020000061.1:3260622-3271686 GCA_019775895.2 Stomatorhinus ivindoensis | reverse complement strand
TCGTTTAACGGCTTTGTGTAATGAATACCCCCCCCCCCCCCCCCCCCCCCCCAGGTCATGTATGGAATACTGGTGGGCTGTTTGGTCCTGCGGTCTGTCTACATAGTCACATGGTAAGTGGCTGAGCTGTACTTCCAGTGCTGATCAGCAGGGGGTGCAGTGGTGCCTCCTGGCCCCAGGAGGGCTATTTTATTTTTTTATGTGCAGCCGCTGGATGAGAGAGGTGTAAATAAATGCTTGTCCTCGTCCCGGCTCGTGCAGGGTCTACCCATGGCATAGGTCCCTGTGTTACGCCTCACTGGCCATCTTCTTCCTGGGCTTCGTCTTCTGGAACGTGGACAATCTGCTCTGTGACACACTGAGGTAGAGGCCTGAGATGCTCGTGGGGGTTTTACTTGCATTGAGGGCAGAACAAAAAAAACGATTGGTCATCTCTCCGAACCAATCAGATTGCAGAAGTGGGTCCTCTAGTTGCGCGGACCCACCTCCTCTGCAATCGGATTGGTTATCTGTCCGAGCGAATCATTTTTCATAGGGACGATCGGCCTCAGAGAGACACTGGTGGCCGGGTCAGGGTGTTTCCCTGGCAACTTGCAGCTGGCTGTTTTCTTTAAATGGAGTCTTTGCTAGTTCTCGGGGACGGAGCAGCTTATTTTGGTCTCATGCGTGGTTTTCGATCATCTGCCCCTTCTACAGGGCGAGCCGCCGGAGTCTGCCCCCATTGATCGGGGCAGTTACGCAGCTCCATGCCTGGTGGCACATCCTGACAGGCCTGGGCTCACACCTGCACATCCTCCTGAGGTAAAACATGCCAACGGCAAGCCTTAATCGATATCAGTGATCCTCTGCAAATGGTTGACGCGTGATAGTGAAACAGCGGTGCCTAAATGGTCAGTGTTCGCCCGAAACG
This sequence comes from Stomatorhinus ivindoensis, assembly GCA_019775895.2. Taxonomy (NCBI): domain Eukaryota; kingdom Metazoa; phylum Chordata; class Actinopteri; order Osteoglossiformes; family Mormyridae; genus Stomatorhinus; species Stomatorhinus ivindoensis. Next base: position 3,270,776 of record JABFEB020000061.1, on the reverse strand, counting down.
ACTCTCCCCACCTGACAAAAACGCTCTGTCCTTCCTTAGCCTCCAGACCAGGGCCACATACCTCAGACGAAGACCCAGAGTGAAGGTTGGTATTATCAGGCTGCAGTTCACGATGCAAACAGCAGATGGCAGCATGACCAAAGCCTTGCGGTAGCCTGTTCTCTGTTAATGATAATAATGAGACTAGGATGCCCCCCCCGTCCAGTTCCTGTGCAGCGTGTGGCCCATGGTGCACACCGAGCCCAGGTGGAGAAGCTGAGCCGTGGAGCCGGGACCTGCCAGCGCTAGCTAGCCGCCGCTCGTAGCGACGCCGACACACAGCTGGACGCCGGGAGGGCGACGCCCGCCTGCACGGTCCCCGTGGCCTTGGCGGCAGAGAGGAGCTCAGTTAGGCTGGAGCCGAGCGGGTTCTCCTCTTTCCTGGTTCATTAACATTAGATCTGGTTTATTTTTCTCCCCTGGTCTAGTTGTGAACAGTGACACTGGTGCAAATGCACAAGCGCGTACAACCACGTGGGAGACTTTGTAAGATAATATCGGTTCGATTCAATAACAGAAGGAAACTATGTTTACGGATTATGTATTTTACTTTCATTGTTGCTGAGTAGTGGATTTTAGTCTTCCGATGCAGATGTCCGGACTGATTTTTATTTGGCATCTGCTTGTATTTACTGAAGAAATTTTCTGTCCCAATCTCGGGTATGCTGGCTGTCATTTCATGGTAGTCCTGCCTTCCACGCCCCACACACTGTGTATGGCGTAATCCTATCAGAACTCTGCTTCAAGAAACAATTGCACGATGCTGGGATCTGAACCAATTATACTGGCTGGTCACTGAATTGCAGCCTTGGCTGTAATCTGGCGGGTTTTCGAATGGGAATGCATATCAGTCAAGCTAACACCCTGTACCTGGTTTCATTACGTCACGTCTTTAAATAATATTGTTTACCTTCATTAATCGCATGAATGTCTACCTTCGCGCGTGAAATTACCGAGGAATCAACCGGGACTGTTCGCCAGAATGCTTATAACGACTGAAAATTACAATGTGCAATGCAGACAAGGCGGAAGAATAAACGACACAACATCTGAAGCTAAAATTAAAAAGCCAGCCTGATCTGAACGGGAGCAGCATATCCAGTCCTATTGCACTGTCTGAATTATTTTGGTCCACTTTGAAAGTCGATACCCGTTGATACTGGTCATCAGATTTCGGGTTTTGTAAAGGCGCGCCCCAATCGCGCAAATAATTACACTTAGTCGCTAGTTTCATATTCAGCAACATAACCCAATGAGGTCATATGATTCTAAAAATACATGGCCTCGGTTCCGGATTTTCAGTATGAATTGGCCTTGAGTCATAAACCCGTGTAGGTGGACGGGGGAACCCAGCTCGACAGACGGCTTCCCCCGCGTTCAAGAGCGGTGATGTTTTTTTTAACGAGTGAGTCACACTTGTACTAGAAATAACACGACTTGTGTTGTCTAAACAACCTTGCATTTTCTGCCCCCTCAAAGGAAAATTGCCATTGCTTTAATTTGTCCTGAAAACGACCCAAATTGTCCTGCTTTGAAGGAGGAGAGTTTTATTCCTGGAAACGCACGAGTCGCACAGAAGCCATATGTACCATTATACACATGCTGTTTTGTTTGACCAGTAGTCTGTCGGATAAAAATGACACACGAAGGTGGTGGTGCAGGAGGTAGTGCTATCGTTCGGCAACTGGTGGGTTGTAGTTTCGAGCCCTGGTTCCTCCTGTCCCCATCAAAGCAAAACACTGAACCTCAAGTTGGTGCCGGTTGGCGCCTTGTATGGCAGCCTCCGCCACCGGTGTGTGTGTGGATAGGTGAATGTGAGGCATAAGTTGTAAAGCGTTTTGAGTACTTGAGTAGAAGAGCGCTATATAAATGCAGTCCATTTACGACGATAAATATTAAATGAAGATTTCAAGGGTTTTCACACTCCCCGTGTTGCTCACCATGAACGATCTGCTGAGGGTAGAGGGCTAGGACCTAAGAGCCTTGCTCAAGAGCTCAGCAATGAGAAGGATACTCCAATACAGACCTCAGGATGTAAACCCACAGCCTTCCGGACGCGGGGAGCGATGCCGATACAGCGCTACAAACTGCTCAGTCAGCTGCCATTCAAATGTATCTTTGTCTAGTTTACAACACTTTGCTCCGTTTCTACCGTTTACACCTACTATCAAATCTTAATCGGATTGAAACATGAAGAGTTGGATAAAGCTGCTGGTTTTATCCACCGTATTTGGGGTCCAAAGCAGCGTTAGCGTTTAATTGGTTTCTAAATATGGAGTAGCCCAATTATGCCTAACAAATTCAACCGATGATAAAGAGAACATGTCACCTGCAATTTCATCGAGTTGTCGCATACATGGCTGGAAATTAAGATCGCCTTGAATTTAAAACGCTGCATATATATTTATAATGCATGCAAGGCTATATATATACATACCACTGAAATTCTAACATTGAATATTTATGCATTGGAAATATGCATCGGAAATTCGATGGTCCGAAGTCACATGCAAAAATACGAGGTCAAAAATACAGACAACATTTCAAAGTTGCTCCAATACGATGGTCCATATTCACATGCAAAAATACGAGGTTAAAAATACGAGTTATAGGCCTACATCTGGAATGCATATTTCCAATGCACAAATATTGAATGTTAGAATTTCAGTGGCATATAAAATTCAAATTATTGGAGACAGATGTTTGGAGAATGTAATGTAATGAACGAATAAACGCACAACATTGTCACGTGTGTATGATTTTCTTTTCAGGAACCATAATGTACAGAAAATAAAATATAACCAATAACACAAAAGTGCACATTTTCTTAGAGCCCGCCACCCCCCAAACGTCTCAGGGGAGTCTGTGTCCGTGATTCTGACCATGTGTACTTCGGTGTTTCTTGAGTGGTTTATCCTCTGGACCTGGCGAACTGCCTCCCCACTGCTTCCCTGTTCTAAAAACCCCACCCTATTTGCCATCAGGTATATAGGTGTCTTTCTGGGAATTTTTGGCTGGATTCCCTGTCTGTCTTCCTGCTGTATTTTGTCTTCTCTCCTTTGTGTGCTTTGGGAAGACACCTTTCCCGTTAGAGTATTTAATCATGCAGATGCCTGCTGCACACTTGTCCATAGCAGACTGGGTGTGTGCCTACCAGCTCTTAAGGAAATGACTCAGGGAATCTTTAGCCACAACCTAATTAAAAGAGGCTGTTTTATGGAATTGAGGATTGAGTAACAAGTCTATCGGTGTATTTGAGATTCAGGGCACCTTTTTCCTGTGCTAATATTTCTGTTTCCATCTAAAGCAACAGGCCAGTGAAGGACATCAGACACTCAGTAAAGTGACAGGCAATTTAGTGATCCCAGTCATTGTTGCATAGATGCATACAGTTGAGCACTAGTTTGGTTCTGGGGGCTTAATGACCCTTTTCAGTCGAGATCCAAACGTGAGTTTTGGAAGTGATGCTGAAGGGTAGTTGTGGAAGGATGATCACCGAGGTCTATGAGCCCTGCAACACCTGGACAGACATTGTATACCAGAAATGTGCTGTGATTTCTCCACTATTAAGATCTTGCCGTAAGACGTTCAAGCAAACACTGACTGGAAATGTTTATCAATCCTCTTATCCCTCGAGCAGGGGCGATTCTAGGAAATTTTGGGTGGCGTAAGAGGGGCTGTCATTCATACAGAGAGGCCAACCATATTATTAATCAATGCTATCTTTTGAATTGATGAGTGACAGGGGAGGGGCCACTCCATGGGCCAATCAGCTTTCAGCTGAGGCCAATGGCCCCGACCCTGTATCGCCACCTCCATTTGGGGATGGCGGAGGCTGACGTCTCAGCTAGCAGCTGGCTGCAGGTATCTTTTAAGTGCCGTTCAAGGACTCATAACATCCTGTGGAAAGTTAGACAAACAAGATGTAGTGGTCTTCTGGTAAGCTAGAAACCCACTAACTGATATAATCTGGGTGAATTATAGACACTGTACAGCTGGCAGGTCTTAGTTGCAAAATACCACATGGCATAGACCATTCCTCATGTGGTCAGGAATGTTGATTGCCTTGATGAATTAGCCCGCTCACTGCTCCCCCTAGAGGAGGACACCGCTACTGCGAGATGTAGGACCACAAACCAGCAAAGGATGCCAAGCAAGGCTGATGTCACGGAATGAGAAAGAGAGGCATGGAGAGACACAATTGCTTTAAAAGAGAAGGATGGAGAGACACTGATTGCTTTAAAAGTGAAGGACGGAGAGACACTGATTGCTTTAAAAGAGAAGGACGGAGAGACACTGATTGTTTTAAAAGATAAGGATGGAGAGACACTGATTACTTTAAAAGAGAAGGATGGAGAGACACTGATTGCTTTAAAAGTGAAGGATGGAGAGACACTCATTATTTTAAAAGAGAAGGACAGAGAGACACTGATTACTTTAAAAGAGAAGGATGCACAGACACTAATTGTTTTAAAAAAGAGAGATGGAATGACACTGATTACTTTCAAGGCTCACAAACCTGACTGCACATGATATTGTACAGTCAGTGCCACAGGAAGCAGCCACAGGCAGCAATGTGTCGAACATAGTGATTCTTGGCCCTATTGCGACAGGCTTCTTGTAAAATGGAGGGATATTGGGAAACCATCTAGATTGAACAACGTGTTTCACCACGGCTGGCTCACGTGTGGCAGGGGGACTCTCATGAAGCTGCAGGTAAACAGCCTCAGTGGCCCTGATCCATTCACCCTCCCCCCCATCCAGTCATCACCCAATCACATATCCCACCAGCGTCAGTTTTAATTTTCTACCGTTCTTTTTACACTGCCATTACACACAGGAACGTTAATGACATCCCATTCTTAATACATATGCTTTAATATGGAGTTGGCCCAACATTTGCAGCTGTAACAGCTGTAGCTCTTCTGGGAAGGCTGTCCACAAGGTTTAGGAGAGTGTTTATGGGAGTTGTTCTGCATTCTTCCAGGAGAGCATTTGTGAGGTCAGGCAGTGATGTTGGATGAGAAGGCCTGGCTCACAGTCTCTGCTCCAATTCATCCCAAAGGTGTTCTATTGGGTTGAGGTCAGGGCTGTGTGCAGGCCAGTCAAGTTCCTCCACACCAGACTCTCTCATCCATTATGGACCTTGCCTTGTGCACCGGTGTGCAGTCATGTTGGAGCAGGAAGGGGCCATCCCCAGACCGATCCCCAAAGTTGTGAGCATGACATTGTCCAAAAATGGCTTTGAATGCTGCAGCATTAAGAGTTCCTTTCTCTGGAACTACGGGGCCAAGCCCAACTCCTGAAAAACAGCCCCACACCATAATCCCCCCCTCCACCAAACTTTACACTTGGCACAATGCAGTCAGCCAAGTACTGTTCATCTAGCAACCGCCAAAGCCAGACTCGTCCATCAGATTGCCAGACAGAGAGGCATGATTCATCAGTCCAGAGATATGGTACATCTCCTAATATGTTTTTAAATTTGTCATTATGGTAAATGTTCAGTGCTTGAATAGCTTGTATCTATCGGTAGTTTTTAGTATTTTGCACGCCAAGACGGCTACATAAAATGAACCATAAGAATATTTGTGAAAAAATGTATGACAGTTATACCGATACGATGCATTCTCAGCAATAAACATTTACTTATGATCGGCTGACTTTTGCCAGAGTCTTGGGGTGACCCAGTCTCATGATTGGCTGGCATTTGTCAAGCCCTTGGGGCAGCCCAGCCTTGTGATTGGCTGGCTTTTGCGCAGCTTTGGGGTGGCCCAGTCTCGTGATTGGTTGGCATTTTTTAATCTCTAGTAGTAGCCCAGTCTCGAGATTTGCTGAATCTTTGGGGTGTCCCAGCTTCGTGATTGGATGTCCAGTGTGTCCTTAGGTGCTGAATCAGTATCTTTAAGTAGCCACAGCCCTGCAATCCTGCTCTGTGCTCTCTGGGAGGATAAAGCCCCGCCCCAAAGCCATCTGTTCGGTTTAATTTCACTCCCCTCCAAAAAAGGCAGTTGCCACTCTTAGCCAATGTAATATTTAATACGTCTTCATTCCCTTGAGGTCGTGGTGAATAACAGAACTAAAACAGAGAAATGTGTCCAGATTTTTAACTGTTACTATCTAAGGCTATGCGTAATTCTTTTTTAATTGTTATTTTTCTCTGGTCGTGAGTACATGGTTGGTCGAGCCTGTTCGGCATGACAGAGAAACACCCGGAAACACGGCCCGTCTGATGGCATCTCCTATGGGAAGCTGCCGGTTCTTAAGGGTGCTGAGGGATGCTGGGCACGCCTCTCACTGGGCATCACCATGGGCACGCCTCTCACTGGGCATCACCATGGGCACGCCTCTCACTGGGCATCACCATGGGCACGCCTCTCACTGGGCATCACCATGGGCACGCCTCTCACTCTGCATCACCATGGGCACGCCTCTCACTGGGGACAAAAGAGGCGGAAACTGTAGTGATGGTGATTTCATATCAGCAAGCCTCTACCTGTGGGCGCCTTGCCTCCTCAATGCAGAACAAAAGGACTGACTTTTTGTGGAGAACTATTACTCCAAGATACCTCCAAGGGCCCAGGTGCATTTACTGCTTGAAACTGCAGAACCTGAGTTATGTAATTTTGGATAAATGATCTGCTGATGTTGTTTATTCCAGTACCCTCGTACCAGGAACTGTGCCCCACAGAACTCTGGGATAGTTTCCTTAGATTCAACCCTGGACAACAAGAAGGATCCAGCAGAGATGCTGCATGATCTTTCACTTCATCCATCAGGTAAGACGCCGACCCCACCCCTGAATTTAACCTTGAACGTGGCCGCTCTTTCTTACTCCACCTGCACGCCTTGTGACTAAGAGCACAGGGGAATTTACCCAGGGCAATCCCACTGTAAAGGACAGTGAACACCCTGTAATTATCTGCACTTGACAGTGTCATCAATGGGTTACTCATACAGCTTCGGAATGTACTGCCCATATGATTGAAAACATGAACATTTGAAAAAACAGAGTTGTGGAAACCAGTAGGATCTGATCAAAAGCACCTGAGCTGTATAGTTTACCTGCATAAGCATGTTATATAAATGGAACATATAAACGAAAGGAGAAGAGTGAATGGGTCATTCTGCTTGGTGTGGTACTACACGTTAAGTATGGCATTAGTGGTTAATGGGCAGAACCGCGTTGGGGCCTGGTTAACGAAGCAGATTGTGAGATAATTAACCATCAGACCTGCTGGGTGTGGAAATAAAGGAAGGAGCTTGAAGCATTTCAGTACTTTAAGTGGGGAGCGACGTTGGGTGTTGGAAGAGGACATACGACGGACGTGGCCTCACGTCTTCTGGCCTAAGAGCCACGATACCCCGAGTGACTCATTCAGGGGCAGAGTCTCTGCAGCGTGTCATAAACACACTGACGGCATTGTCCAGTCAACACGACACCATTCCACGCGGAGAGTTGCGGTAACTGGCCAGAGATGTTCAGCTAGGTGTCCAGTCACGTGCGTGTGAGACATTCTATAGGTATCTTCAGGTGGGAGCGTAATCCAATGTGACTGCATTCTTCTAAGGAAACATTATACATAATTAAATCTTCCATACTTGGGAGAAAACATCAAACAAATAATTCGGAATGTTAATTCCCAGCACTGTAAACAGGATAAGGCATTAGAGCATGTTTGTCTAGTTTGATGGATGTATGCAAAGTAAGAATTCAAGATTCTGTACATAGACCTTCTCTCTTCTGCTTCTCTAACATTCCACGTTCTGGTTTTTCAGATGATTAAATATCGTCTTTTCTTAACTTGCTGGCCACAGGTAAGTTCTGGTCACCATTTGTCTGTATTTATTTGACTGATTGTTTTGCTGCACAGTTTTAACAGCAGTTTGTTGATGGGTCAAGTAGTATTCTGCATTAATATTGGGTAAGATTTTTTATTTCACAACAGTCCAGTGCAGCACATTTCTTAAATAATTTCTTCAACAAAACTGAGAGATCTGCTGTGTTGGCAAATATGTTGCTTGTCTTTGCTGGAAGCGACGTTCTCTGTAACGGTGTGTTTACTTAACCATGATGTGAGTTTGATAACAGATGAGAACCAAATGCAATGTGAGGAAATTGTGTGGTGACCATTAGAACAATTACATATCTGCACCCGCAGCAAAACACGGCAGCGGCCTGCCTGTGTGGAAACGATATGTGCAAACCTTGCAGTGGTGTGATTCTTCCTCTCGTGTCTGGGAACCAAAAACAGCAGAAGCCGCGTCGTGTTTTGTTCTGGTTCTTGACTTTTCAAGCCTTCTCCATCCATTGTAGCCATGCTAGAAACCTGCTTCCCATCTTCATGTAAATAACAGAAACATCCTGAAAATTTAGCTCCCGGTGCCAAAGGTCCCTTGGTAAACTGTTTTCATTTCATTTAATACTTAATACATACTACACTATGCACGCGCACTGCACTGAGCTTCAGTTTTAACAAACGATGAATGAATTAAATTAGGCTTGATATGTGATCAAATGCAAAGACAGCAACACAGAAATTAGTCTAATACTGCAGTTGATTCGCAGAGCAAAATCAAATATCATGCAAGTAATAAGGACAATAACGTTGGATAGACTTTTTATATCGAAACTGCTGTCATTAATGTGCTTTAGGGTGGATTGTCACATATGGTAGAAATGGGAACTTTTTAAAAACGCTTAAAAATCCTCACAGCTGCTATTGCGACAAAAAACACACAATCAAGAGGACATGAGTGAACATGCTTTCGGGTTTTGGAAACAGAAATGGAAGATCATTACAACACAAAAAGATCTCAAGCCCAATATTTTGACTGGATGAGCAAGTGATTGTAACAACAGACGCATGGTTGTTCTGTCCCACATGAACACAAAAGCTGCAATAATAGAGGAGAATTCCATCATATTCTGGGTGAATCCTTAGTGACGAATCCATGACTCACCACCTTCATAACACCTTGAGCCTGGCAGAAACTCATGGACTCTTCTTTAGTTATTATAACCTAAATTATATTACATAACAAGCAAACCAAGAGAGACTACAGAGCAATCACTGATTACAGTTTGTTTTATACAGAGAATTGCTGCGCTATTACGTGCGGCTCTGTACCTACAGTATATATGGATAGTATGACAATAAAGTCCACTGGACTTGTCTTGTTTTGAATCCAGGGGGACGTTCACAAAGCACGCAGCCAGGGCACGACTTTGAGAGCCCAGACTGACGTTGCAAGTAGCTAATGTCAGCCGGATTGGCCAAAAGTCGCAAATCTGCTGGCAGTGGGCAGTAAACTGCTGTTTACCGGTTTGATATCACCGCGAAAAAGACAAATTTATAATCAAATAGCCAGGCACACTGAGCTAGTGAAACAACATACACCAAAGGAACATATCTGTGGCCAGCTACTGTGACTTGCCCCGAGTCCCATTGAATAAATAATGCAGCGAATGAGTAAGAGGGAAATAAAATCATGTCAATAACATCTTTCTTCACAGTAGCCCCTTCCGGTGCTTTCGTAAAGTCACTTAGAGACAGGTGACTCAACAGCTTGCTCAACGCAACGTGTGTTGTATTTAAGAGGGGACAGAGTCCTGGGGATGATACAGTGGCGCTCCAGCACCTGTCAGGAAACATGAGCGCCTGCACACTGTGCGTCTTCGCCTGTCTGGCAATCGCGGCACACGCCGCCCCGCTGCCACCGGGGTCTAACGCCAGCTTCGCTGAGGTAAGGCTCCCATCTCACCCGTTTCTCAACCTCGGGGTTTCAGTGGAGGTGCATATATAGGAATACCCGAAGCAGATTTTTATCTCACTTCTAATATTCTTTTATTGCTCTTTTAGGATTATCTGGAGAAGTTCTTCGACCTGAGTAATGCAAATACGTCCTCCTCACACAATCGCCGCATGAGTCCATTCAACATGAAGTTGAGGGAGATGCAGCAGTTCTTCCGGCTCGAGGTGACGGGCGTGCTGGACGACAAAACGCTGGAGGTGATGAAGAAACCGCGCTGCGGGATCCCAGATATGGCCGAGTACGCCACCTTTCCAGGGAATCCAAAGTGGCCCATCAACAATGTGACTTACAGGTGAGTG
>JABFEB020000061.1:3237657-3254726 GCA_019775895.2 Stomatorhinus ivindoensis | reverse complement strand
GGTGCAAACGCGTGAGCCAGGGTGCCATCGGGGCCGTCGAATGGGTAGCCATCTCCATGGTCTATTGGCACAAATGCACATTGCCTTAATGTGGAACGAAGGAGACTCTGGGTTGTATGTGTGGTTTATGTTTCCTGTGTTCCTGCATACTGTCTAAGAGAAATACTAGAGGAGCTTGATTTTCAGACCAAAATGCGAGTCTAAACACTGTTTCTCTAAAAGCTCTTTATCCGTCTCCCTTAAGTGGTTCAGTCTCTTAAGATGTTTTTCTCTTGTAAACATCTAACAGTGTTTCACATTTTGTTAACAGATTGTGAAAAAGCTCTTGTGAATTAACCTCTGTCTTCTCAGCTGGGAGGTTAGTGCATGGGGGCGGCCGGCAACTGTTGAAGTTCCTACCATCGCTGCCGAAGGAGATCATGATGTCGGCCACACCGGAGTCGATCCGTGTGAAACGCAGTGGGGTGACCTTGGCCCAGACGTCGAGGGCGCTCTTGATGGCCTGGTCCACCTCAGGCACGGACAAGTCGGGTGTGTAATTCTTGATTCTGGAAGATGGGAAGGAACGACAGGTGTGAGCAACTTAAATCATGCCTGGGCAGCCTCAAAGCCCCTCCTTGTCACTTGTGGAACAGATTGTAGAGAAGGTGGGTCCTACCAACTAGGAGGTGGGGCCAAGACATCTAATTGGCTAGTCCTGCCTCCTCCAGTTGCTTAGACGTTGCTCTACAATCTGATTGGTTATCTCTCTGAATCAATCATTTTTCATTCTGCCCTCAGAACATTTTTTGCGCAAGTGAATCTCCCATGAGCCTCCTCGCGCACTGACACTGGGGTCTCACTCACCTGTAAGTCACATTGTTGATGGGCCACTTTGGATTCCCTGGAAAGGTGGCGTACTCGGCCATATCTGGGACCCCGCAGCGCGGTTTCTTCATCACCTCCAGCGTTTTGTCGTCCAGCACGCCCGTCACCCCGAGTCTGAAGAACTGCTGCATCTCCTTCAGCTTCAGGGTGAATGGATTGAAGCGCCAAATTCTATCATCTGGATTGTCCTTTAGCTCGTAGAACTTCTTCAGGTAGGTCTGTAAAACAGCATTAGCAAATGCAGGATAATGAGACCATGCAGGTTAAGCAGGACTATAGTTAGCATCCTAGGACTCAGCAGATAATAGCTGGATATTGGAATTATGGTCGCATTTGTGGGAAGGGTTAATTGAGGACGTCTCAAATTTAGGCTGTTGAGTACCTAACCAGTCAAAACTTTTTGCACACAGATTTTCTACACATGCATGTTACTCACTTAACACTTACTAAAAATACACTCAATTTTATTTGAACAAATGTTCACCATTTGAGTGCCTTTATTACCAAAAAAGTAATATCTTTGATTCTTCAAAGTAACCTCCTCTATCAGTTATAACAGCAGAGAAAATTCGAGGGTTTCTTTCTACAAGGGACATTAAATACTGCTCTTTCAGAACAGCCTATCACTACAGAACCAGTTAATTGGATGTCAGACATGCACTGTTACATACTCTTTCCATGTTATAATGGAAGCTTGTTTTATTTGACATACGTTCATTTATAGTTGTTCACTCAACTTTCCAATGCTTAAAAGTAAAAAATCTGCAGTTTATGAAATAAATGGTAAAAAAAAAAAACACACCTGTGGTGTGTATAAACTTTTGCCTGGTAGTGTAACTTGGGAGTCTTACCGTGGCGACGTCCTCGTCCGGGTCCTCGGCGTCATTTCGTGATAGCGGGATGCAGTGAACCGCCATGGCCAGACAGAAGAAGAAGATCGCTCCATAAGGCATCATGTTAAGCTTGAAGCTGTTGCTCCTTGGTGCTGTGTCTGTGAGACCCTCTGCTCTTATATTCTATGAGCCTCAAGTTGTTGAGCAACTTTTGTCTGAGTCACTGAGACGCTACTCACCCATCAGTATGTGAGAGGTGGGGACTTCTCCATTATACTGTATTACATAAATGACCTGGCCTTTCAAGTGTGAATCATGCTTTCAGATTATTGTGGATCCGTTTTGTTTAGTGCACATCACTAGCCAGTTATATACCTCTTGCGTAGCTAATCGTGTTTTTAATACTTACGATATTTGCGTTATCGTTACATTGCAGTAGCTACTTACATTGTGCTGTATTTATTCATTGTTATTGTACTTTTATTCATTGTCGTATTGAAACGGCTTAATTTGTGTTTATATTGTGCTTAATTGGTGGCCAAAGGGATAATACAGAGTAATATTTTCATGGTTTAATGTGACTGTTTACTGTGCATATCGCAATAAACTCTGGAACCTTTAAGTGGATATTGGTTACAGCAAATGAGAAATTCAGAAATGCGGAAGTTGCACTTTAAGAAGAATTTATGAAGGTTTTTAATATTGATGTACATATAAATCTTAAAAGATTAAAGCAAGTCTTAAAACACATTATTATAAAATTAATTAGGCAATGAAATGAAGAAAAGCTCAGTTTAAATGTTTAAATTTGTCCAGCGTCATGCTGGAGACATGGTATGGAAAATGTCCCCTCGCTGGCCAATGTCGTAGGTTCACCTCCATTATGCTGCAGCAAAATGTGCAGCTGCAATTGAACACAGACAGGGTCAAAAGGCTCGGTAACTGTGCAGATCACCATAAGAATATGTGGTCTAAGATCTGGTGTGCAGAGTTAAATAATTCAGGTCCGGAGAGTAAAAGTCCAGACCAAGATTTTGTTTCAATCAACCAGTTGAGCATTAATGGTCACAGTCACAGAGTACTCAACTGGTTGGTTGAAACAAAATCAAGGTCTGGACTTTTACTCTTTGGACCTGAATTACCCAAAATGAGAGTATAACTTATTTTTACTGTCCCATTTTTTTCTGTAGCAAAGAGACACAAAGAATCTCATATCAGCCTCCCCATCACTTTCAAAACACATCTCATCTAGGTCCAAAATAGTACTCAGATTGCCTCTACAACCCAACAGTGTCAATTTGATTCTTTGGTGAAGAAATGAGAGCAGTTGTTATGAATTCAAACTATTCTCATTTCAGCCAAGTTAAAATACCTGTCTGAAATTGGTGCCCATGATACAATGACTTCTGCATGTGTTATTGCAGGTCTGTGTTGTAAAAGTAAGCATTTGTACTTTTACTGCTTTAAAATATCAATTATTGATTCAGTTCCTTCAAGTACTGCTTCAAGTACTATATATACTGCTGCAACCACATTCAGTAGTACAGTTTATCTTATTCCAGTTTGTCTATTTTTGCTTCGTCCTCAAATTCAAGGCCATAGTGCTGAAGTGCCTGGACCACATGTGTCACGCTTTATCGTGGACAAGGATGCAAGTCCTGCAAAGTGGTGCCAAGGTCGGCACTGTTGCCTCATACAGCCGGTCACCCGGGTTCGAGTCTCTGCTCTGGCTCTATGTACATGAATATCGTGGATTGCTCCTGTGTTGCTCATTAATGACACCAAGTCTAGTTTGGTAAGATTTCTTGTTTGTCTCAAATATTACTCATATCCCCATGGTCAATACCAACTGTGTTTGTTTAGGAGAGCATTCTGCATAACAACTGTTTAGCCGGATGGCTTATATTCTAGGAAATGTACAGAGCTTGTTTTGCATGACTGCTGCCATGACAGCGTGCTGAAACCTTCTGCTACAGGATGCCTACAGATGTGCTGACACGCGTGCTGACGGCTGTGTGTGTGGGTGAGTGTGTATGTTACGAGTCCGTGACAGCAGCCCACTTTGCTTCTCTAAATCACAGGCGGAAGTGGTCATTTTGGTCATTTCCCATTTTTGCTTAATACCGTACTGGGTTTTATTTAGTGCTGGGAAAGAAAAGCCAACACCTTGTTAATGTGGTCCTTTTTGTTGAAAGGGCTGTCATATAGACCAGCAGGTCTAGAGCATTCTGCTGTAGATAGATTTCTAGTTTCTAAGACAGCAGTACAGAAGAATGAGGTGAAGCAGGAGACACTGGGAACGACCCGAAACTAGCCAATTAAAGGGCGGAAGCGACTTTCTAATGCCAGAGATGACCGTCAACTTATCTGACAGTTTCCAGTTTCTCATCAATTCACAGCCACACGCAACCATAGGCTGAGAAATGAGTTCCTTCAAAATTGGCTGTGGTCTCTTATTTTTTACAACAGGTGTACATACATACATACATACTTTGATGATCCAAAGGAAATTTAGGCATCCAGTAGCTGAAATACACACAGCAGCACACATAATAACACACACACTGATAGATCAACACCCAAGATTGCAGAGATTGCAAGAATAATAGTTGCTACACTGTATAATATACATAATAAAATGTGATTAAAAATATATAAAATATATAAGGTATGTACTATATTAAATATATAATCTTTATACTATTATCTATCAATAAATATATAGATATAAATATATTTAATATAATACTATAATAAAATGTAACATATTAAATACATAATATAAATGTAAATATATCTGAAATATATGCATATATACTCTGTAAAACACCCATCCATCCATCCATCCATTTTCTATACCCGCTTATCCTACTGGGTTGCGGGGGGTCCGGAGCCTACCCGGAAGCAACGGGCACGATTCATTCACACACACAGGCACACCTACGGGCAATTTAGCAACTCCAATCAGCCTCAGCATGTCTTTAGACTGTGGGGGGAAACCGGAGTACCCGGAGGAAATCTGTAAAACACTTTAAGGATAATTATTAAAAATAAAATAATTTATTTGGTTCTTGTCGCAGGCCACAGTGATTTTGTTTTGTGTATCTTTCTTTTTCCCTGTGCCCCTCACAGTCACCGAAGCCACAGAAACCTGTCTCCCTAACACCATGCACCGCAGCTATAGATCGCGTACCTTTCAGCCGAGATCCCCCCTGATGCTTGTGATTCATCGTAATCTGGAACAAGGATGGGAAATGATCCAGAAATTTTGTAAGTTCCCAGTACAGCATAATGATTTCTTGGGAATTCCGTGCGATCGGTGTCACTGGGGATGAGTATAATGCTCTTCAGTGGGGTCTGGGGTAGGTGGTGTCGAACAGTACATGGCAATTTCCTGTGTGCGTATCTGTCTAAGTGTTTCAAATTAGTACTAATGACATGTTTGGGTTTTCTTACAGATCACTACATCTGGAGTGAGTTATCGCCGCATGAACATTCCCCTTTAATCAGTAGAGCTCCAACCTCCTGAGAAAAAAAAAACCACGTCAGTTCACCAGAAAGCTCTACTCAGAGATTTGCATGGGAAATTCCTAATAATCCTTTCTTTGCTGACGCCCGATTAAATCACTGAGTCACATATTCCACTTGTTTCCTTCGTCTCTGACCTTACCAAGCGGTTTTTAGGCACCGGAGGAGCGGAACCAGGTCGTCCGATAAGGCATCCCTCGTTCAGAGTGATTTTTGCCTCGGGGTAAAGGGCCACAGAAGGCACTGCTGAAAATTAAAAATCAACCAAGCAAATTACAAATTAATGCGACGGTGGGCAAGGAAAACGAAGGAAACAAAAAGGTGAAAACCTTGGCTATATCTGTGTAACAATGTCTTCGTCCTCCCCAGCCCTGCTGAGGTCAGGGAGTGATGCAACAGCGCCTTTTCTGTGAATCTGGCCACCATTCCCCGGTATCAGCTAATTTACTATGGATGTCTAATTGTCCCTCCCTTGTGCACGTTTGCAGGCTCAGCGTTGAGTTACCTCGCATGACGTACTCACGCCCACTTTCACCAGCTCTTTGACGGAGACACAGTTGCTCATAGTTCTGAGCTGTTCCTGCCCCCCACTGGAATCTGTAATCACTTAAACCCTTAATCTGTCCCTCAAAGAGCTTCTTATGCTAGATTCTCAGTACCCTTGATTTCCTGAACCATACATGCACCCCAGCTGGTCTTCAAACTCTCGGGGATCGACGTTTCTGCCAATGTACCCCATTCTGTCTCCGTTGTGGGTTACAGTTTCAGTTCAGAATTTTTTAAGTGTTCTTAGTTGAATTTTAATAATGTCTCTGGAAAATTAATACTTCTGCAATCAGCCATACAGCATTGCATGTCGTACGTGTGTTAACATGACTGTACTTTCTATGCATAACATCCTGGAAAAATGATGAGTAGATCCTGATTTGTGGCTGTGTGATTCAGTCAAGCCTCTTTGTCTCATCCCAAGCATCTCGAACCGCTGACCTGCCCCCTCACTCTCCAGTGTCCGAAGAATGTCTGTCAGTCACGATGGGCCAGGTTCCATTTTCCACTGACACCTCTGGAACCTGGAATGCATATTCAGAAACTTATACACGTTTTGCCAAGTCATGACAAAGGGGGAAAGATTTGGTGTTTATTTGTGTCTCGGAGAGGCAGATCGTGCCATTCTGTCCTGCAATGACAGCAACTACCCTAACACTGACACTAAGAAAGTCTTCATAGTATTTTGGCTGTCCACCAGTATATATACTTGTAGAAAGTATTTTCTTTAAAACCAGGCATAGATTTTTTTTGCCACAATATAAAACAGAGCATAAGAGACCCGATTTTAGTCATCACTCAGTTTTGATGTAGCATACATGTCTGCAGTAGCGGATCTGCTCTTTAGTCAGTCCGAGGTGCTGTTTTGCGTAATTCCTGCCTGCCTCCTGGAATGTTTTCCCACAAATTTAACTGTTGGCCTCCGGGACTGTAGAACATATCTCAGCACTAAAGGGCGTTTCCACTCGTGTCTAAAGCTACTGTCCTTGTGTGTGATTTCACGGTCTGGCCGTGTTTAACCACTGACACTGCCGGTTTGAAATTTGGTCCAGCTGACCTATCTTTGAATTAGACATGAATGAATACTAACGTTACATACAGCACAATTAAATTCACTTTATGGAATGGGGCATTTAAAAAAAATGTTTTTAGGTGGTTTCTCAATGACCATGTGTGTAAGTTGATGCATTAAAACAATGATCACATGCTAGATTTATACTAAAGGGAAAAATCTAATGATATTTTAGTGGCAATCTTGTCATTTCCCCATCTTTCTCACAACAAGTAAACACATTACGAAATGTGTAGGACACGAGTCATGAATTTTATCATGTGATTCAATCATGCAACGTGATTATTCAGCATTTTAATCAATCCTAATGAGTAGAGCTCAGCTGCATGGAAAGGCCGAACAAGCAGAATCTCAGGAGCACCTAGACTGATTGTAGACCCCCCCCCCCCCCCAACCCAACACTCACTGTATTTTATCACCATGATTATCACCCCCTACTTGGTGCCTTGGGCTTGTGTCAACGCATCCCTGGAATGTCCCCCCCTCCAACCACCATGGATAAACACCGCAAGCAGAAAGGCAGTGAAGAAGACCCAAGGAGAATGTCCTTCACGATGATACCTGGAGCAGCTGTCGTCATTATCGTCAGCTTGACCCTCACAGCTTGTCGGGCGGCCCCCGCACCTGGAGCAAAGCGGACCCAGTCCCTCCTGGACCAGCAGACTGCTGAGGTGATCTTGCATTTGCACTTATATCCAAGTGCCTGTTTGCTTTATATTCTGGCACTTTTAGTTATATCATCTGCAGCTCTTTGCTCCTTCTTTGTATCGATATTAACCCTGTAATTCATGAGTATAATTGGTCACACTTTACTTGAGGGGACATGAATAATGTAGTAGTACATGCTTACTTAATGCATTAATTAACCAGTAACTAAGTGATTGTTACTGTACATGATCCCATGCTCGTTCAAATCGAATTTATGTATAAAGCACTTTTTAAATGACAGGAGTTGATCCCAAAGTGCTGAACAAAGAGTAAATAACACAGAATCAACATAAAACTAAAAGAAAATAAATCAAACAAACAAATAAAAACAGTCAGTAAACAATGACAGTATAAAAGAATGTAAAACCTGGAGTGATCACAGCGAGCTAAAAGCCAGTGAGTAAAAATGCGTTTTTAAGACGGATTTGAAAACAGACAGTAAAGGGGTCATTCTGACACTTAGAGGTAAGATATTCCATAGTTTATGGGCCAGGACAGAGAAGGCACGATCACCTCTCGGCTTCAGCCTAGACTTCCGGGCACTCAGTAAAGACAGATCAGCTGACCTAAGTGATCTCGGTGGTGTGTAAGGCGTTATGAGTTCGGTGATGTATGAAGAAGCCAGTCTGTTTAAGGCTTTGAAAGTGAACCTTGAAGTTAATTCTGAACTGTATAGGTAGCCAGTGTGGGGATGCTTTTTAGCTCCTGTTAAAAGACGTGCTGCAGCATTCTGTACAAGCGGCAAGTGCTTGTTCTATATTTTCGAATGACAGAGACGGCTTAACTTTGGATAAAAGTCTGAGCTGAAAGAAGCTTGATTTAACTACAGACCTAATTTGTTCATCCGTTTTTAAATCCTTGTCCATTATCACATCCAGCTTCCGAGTAGAAGACTTAACAAATGGTTCCAAGCAATCTAGATTCAAGTTAAGTGGTTCATTGTTGCCGCTTGGTCGAAAAAAACAATGAATGATCAATCATGACAGCTCATGTATTCCTTTCAGGCACTATATTAACTAACAGTTAACTAATACATGAACTGTCATGATTAATAATGAATGAACATGGGATCAGTACTTAACAAACATTTAGTTACTGGTTAATTAATGCATTAAGTAAGTGTGTACATAGTGTGACGGCCAGGAGCACAGGTGATGCATGAATAAAGCCTTGCCATGGTTACACTGAATAAAAATGCAAGTTTACAAGTAAACATTGCCTAATTCATTATTTGATGCACATGAACGAAACGGGCCCTGAAGGTGGCGCTGTTGGGCTTCCTTTGTGTCTGTGCACAGGAGTACCTCTCCAGGTTCTACCAAAAAGCAGGCAAGGGCAAGAAAATCCCTGGGAATGATTTTGATACGAAGCTGAAGTCCATGCAGCAGTTCTTTGGCCTGGAGGTCACCGGCAAGCTGGACTCTAACACGCTGGAGATGATGAGAAGGCCTCGCTGCGGCGTCCCCGACGTCAGCCAGTACACTCTCCTCGACGGGAAGCCCAAATGGGAGAAGAAGCTAGTGACATACAGGTACCTTCCCGAGCATCAGGGCTTTTCGCTAAAGAAAAGCAAGTGGGTCAATTGCCCCTCAAAATCCAAGTATTAATGACATCTCGTTGGGGGTTTGGAAGGAGGTGAGCAGGTTGGAGGCATTCTGACCTCAGCTTGGCTCGTAACGTTCTTTCTGTAGTCATTATTTTGATGGTGCTGACCAAAGTTCAGGTATCCCCCACTTTATGAACGTTCGTTTTACGCCAGTGGGCGTTTACAAAAGACCTACATGACGACCTGTTTCCGCTAACTGAAAGAAATTCCAAGATGATCTTCGCTTTTACAAAAAAAGTAAGCCATGAGTGAGCCAGTTATAGATATATAGTCATGCGCCACATAACGACATCTCAGTCAATGATGAACCGCATTTACGACGGTAGTCCCACAAAATTACAACATCTTAAAAATTCCTATTGCCTAGTGACATCATAACGATGCGCATTATTAAGTTTGTCGTGATGCTGGTGTAAACAAACCTACTGCAACCTACTGCAACCTACATGTCATGTAAAAGTATAGTATAAAATTATGTACATAATATACTTGGTAATGATAATAACTATGTTACTGCTTTACGTACCATATCATATCATACTATACATTAGTGTTATTTTAGGTTTTATTGTATGATTTGGTAAGTTATATTTTCAGTCTGGAAATGCTCAAAATTTTCTCCAGTATAAGTTAATGGTAATTATTTCTTCACTTTTTGCCATTTCGGCTTATGGGAGGTTATGCAATGTGGGGGATCATCTATATAATCCAGACCTTTCTGAGGGCCATTACCGTGCATCACCACTGACATTAATAAACATCTTTTATTAGAGTAAAAACAATCATTTTCCCTGGTCCAGAATAGCCAAATACACGCCGGACCTGAGCCAAAAGGAGGTGGACGGTACCATTAGTCAAGCCTTTAAGCTCTACAGTGACATCATCCCCTTGGATTTCAAGCAGGTCCTCCACGGCACGGCAGACATCATGATCCAGTTTTCGAGGAAGGGTGAGTCTGGGTGCTGTTCCCGGACACGTGTTCCCCTCTGCACCCTGCTTTCGACACCCGATTGACTGGTCTTTCTCCTCCCACTGGTCAGAACATGATGACTTTTCCCCCTTCGATGGCCCACTGGGTACCCTCGCCCATGCATTTTCCCCAGGGGAAGAAATCGGTGGAGACACACATTTCGACGAGGATGAAGAATGGACCCTGTGTCAGACGGGTACTCCTCACTGACCGAGTTGGTCAAGGTAACAGAAGAACCATCAAACTGATCCATTCACTCAAATGTCTACCTGTCTGTATCCAGGAATCAATCTCTTCTTGGTTGCTGCCCATGAGTTTGGTCATGCCCTGGGACTGGATCACTCCAAGAACAAAAGTGCTTTGATGTTCCCAACTTATCAGTATGTGGACACCAAAGACTACCAGCTACCTGCGGATGACAGAGCTGGGATCCAGGCTCTGTATGGTGAGTTTTTACTGGTTAAGGATACAAAGGACAATGCCAGCCCATGAAGAGGAAGCCAAATTACACTCAAACCCTACCAATGTCCCCTTAAGGTGTTCGGAAGCCACCTGCTAAACCAAACCCTAAACCTGAACCCAAGCCCAAACCCGAACCAGAACCGGAGCGCTGCCGGCGCGACCTGGTGTTTGATGCCGCCACCAGCATCAGAAATGAGCTGTACTTCTTCAAAGGCAGGTGAGCCAAGCCTTCATCATGGTTGCTTTGGAATCTGAGATTGGGAATGGTGTTATCTCAGAAGCCCGCTGAGTGGCTATGTGTCCGTGTGCGCTCCGTGTGCTCTCCGTGTACTCTCCGGGTGCGCTCCGTGTGCCACTTTTTCCTGGCTGGCGTGTCTCACCTGCCTTGGCTTGTCCCTTAGCTACTACTGGAAGAAGACCAGCTTGTCCGCTGCAATCCCCATAACACTTATCAGAAACACCTGGCCTTCAATCAGTTCTGTGGACGCCGCTTACGAAAACACAGACAAAGACATGGCCTATCTTTTCAAAGGTACGCCAGAGCTTTCCCAAATGCATAGGGTTTGGAACAAACACGCTTCTGTTCATATTCACCCCTGCTACTTCAATTTGAGGCGACACTTCTGTTCCCGTTCCTTCAGTTATATACTCACTATATCAGATGGAATTATAGAAAGCATTTTTCTCAAAGGTACAACAGCTATACCCTAGTTGGGACTGGAACCCTTTATATACAAAGCCCTATCCCTGACACAGCATTTACTCATCCATTTTACAGCTTCTTGGGTCCTTCTTTACTTATGTTCACAGGTGAGCAGTACTGGGCTGTCAAAGGCACCCAGATGCAGCCTGGTTATCCCAAGGCCATTTCCAGCTTGGGCTTCCCGTCCCAGGTGACCGCCATAGACTCCGCAGTGTATGTGACGGCCACCAAAAAGACCCTCTTCTTTGTCAGGGACAAGTACTGGAGGTGAGTGGAATGTTTGACCAATCTTTGATTAACTAATCTTTCATGTACAATGGGTCCAAGAGCTGCAAACATTTGCTTTAACCTACAGCTATGACGAGAGGAGGGGTAAAATGGACCATGGGTATCCGAGACCCATCGCTCAAAACTTCCAAGGAATTGGTACAAAGGTGGACGCAGCCTTTCAGAACCACGGTAAGAAAATGTGACCAATGGCATCAGTGTGCATTGGCATACACACACACAGCTGCTAGGCTGCATCTACACTGGCTGGTGCCGTTCAGAGGTTTTTAATTTGTATTCAATTTTTGTCAGGTTTAACAGTGCATAGAAACAAACAGACATATAAAGAGGACCAATCACTGACAATTTCGAGCACTTATTACATATTTAAAGAGAGAGTGATGTGATTAAGGTAGCTAGGTGGCTATACTGAGGTTGTCTAGTGCCAGGGTCAAAGGTTCAAACCCCAGCTTTGCTCTGTGGGTGCGATTTGCATGTGTCCTCCAGCAGATGGACATTCCTTCTAGGATGTAACCCAACCTTGTACCTGGTTCTCCCTGGGATAAGATCCAGGCTCATTGCCAACCCTAACCTGGATAAACAAGTAGAAGATGGATAAAATTATTTACTGTAATGGCGGAAGAAGTTCATAGAAATATCACTGAATGACATAATAAGATGTAAATCGTGGTCGAGGCTTTCATTTAGACACAGAGGAACCTGGTATAACTGACCAGATTCCAGCTGTAGAATGTGCAGTCCAGACAGTCACATCACAGATAAGTGAGGGAGGTGGGGCAGAGTGTCTGCATTTTGGCACAGGACCATCACACATTCTTGGTGTCAAACCCACAGACCTGTCCAAATGCAGTTTTCAGATATTAGATCTCTCGTGTTTGTTCTTCAGTTCACACCTGCCTGGGAAACGCTCCAAAGATAAGAAGGAATTTGTGCTGCAAGTGTAGCCCGAGTCAGTCCAAAGTGTCGCGCTCAGTGAGTGGACTCCTTACGCAGGGATTATTTGGTGTGTTGGTTCATGGTCCTAAACACAAATCTGTGAGACAAACTCAGACACACGAAGGCCAATGAGCCGTAGCATCGTCTGAAGGAATGTCTAGGACAATCAGGAGGAGAAAGGGGTATATTGAAAAAAAATATTTAGAATGATATCATATCTCCCTTCTGCTTATATTTGCATTTCAAATCCCATAATTCCACACATCCATCTTCCAACTGTTTATCCTGGTCAAGCCAGCAGGGGGCGTGCAGTCCAGCAATAAGGCAGTGACATACCCTGGACAGGATTTCTGTCCATGACAGAGTGCATGGACATACGATACAGGGGTGCCAGTTAATGGATGTCAGGAAAGGCAAATGACACTGTAAGAACACAGAACATCCCCACATAGAGCAGAAGAGGGATTTGAACCCACAACCTAGGAGGTGGGGGGAGAGACCACTGATCCATTGTGCTCCCCTATTCCTGTAACTGTTCTCATTCATATTGCTTTTTCCCTGCAGGTTATTTCTACTTTTCTGAAGGGGCCAGACAGATCGAGTACAGATTGGAGTCTAAGACAACCAACCGTGTCCTTCTCAACTATGGATGGCTGGGCTGCTACTGAAAACCACTCCGTCCTGCAAACACCATGCTAACGCTGCATTTTACTCACATACAGTAGCAATTATAAAACAGTTTATTTAGCTGCTATACTTTAACCTCAATTCATTCTTGCTTTATGAACAATTTCTGCACATTTCTGTATTTTCAAGAATTTATTACACTAATAAATACGTCAACCCAAACTGCATATTGTCTTCTATAAAATTCTGATAACTTTAGCACTTCTGTCATATTGTTTTTCATTCTAAACTTTCACCGAAGGAATCTCAGACTTGCAGAATGTCTCCAGGAAGCATAGAAAAATATTCGAAATATTATTTGTATTATTATATTATCACTGCGGCAGCACCACCTAGTGGGCTGTATAGTGGACGCTCATGCCGGTGTTATGCCGAAAAAGGCATCCCTGCCGTAGAATGCATGCCGGTGTTCTGACGAGTTGAGCTTTTAGGTTTTTTTTTAGGGATTAGGGTAAGGGTTACAGCTATCGATTAGCACTACGGTAGCCTAACTCGACAAAGTAGCTCAACTCAAAGTTTCAGATCAGCGACCAATTGGTCATTTACAGACAGGCATGCATTTTACAGCAGGGAAGCCTTTTTCAGCATAACACCTGTAAGGTTCGAGGAAAATCGAAAACCGCACTTTGCATATTACACAAGCAGCAGCATGTGGCCACCCGGACAAATAAACTGACAGAACCGTAAAAATCCAATATTTTGTGGAGTAAAGGTTAGGTCAACAGGCAGGATAATTTGTAGAACGTTACCCTTGGACAGACCCCAGCAGTCTAGGTGCAAGAGAGTTATATTTAAGGATAAATCAATACGCGCACTATAACAATTATCAGTACGGTTATAGAATGTGTTCCTGTTAATTAAATAATTCGATTTTTGTAAATATTTCCTTTTCTCGTGTCCGTTCAAATACTGATGTATTGGCTTCCCATACCGGACGTACCCCAGCCTTGTAGTCTGTGGGGTCTGGGATAGGCTCCAGGTCCCCCGCGACCCCGAACGGGATAAACGCACTTAAATGATGGATGATTGGCCACAATAACCATTTTCCTCTTCAAAGACAGACGATCAGTGTTGTTTGATGTCACCACGGTCAGGTGGCGAACTGTGCCACAGGTAACATCTGGGGGCACTGGGGCACCGCTCTTTGCACCCTGCAGTTTCTGTTTGCACATATCTCTCTATAAGCCATATTTGTTAGACCGTCACCCCATACTCGCACTATTAGGTAGGTGTGTACGTGAACCAAACTGCCCAAATTTAGGAACGGTCAACTAAATCGTGCATAAATTCATTATCTTTATACAAAACCACTCCACAGAGGAATTGTTCAAAACGCTAAAGCGCACAAATAATATGGAATGGCTAGAAATTTAAATAAATGTCATTTCAGAAAAGAAACGCACAGAAACATTTAGTAAATTAAATGCTTGATATTTTTTATTTATTATTTTTTTAAAAGAACTACACTTCCCAGAGCTTCTCGTCGTTGGCTCCCCGTGATGTCACAGACACACCTCTCGCTCTGATTGGCTGCCGGCGTCGCGAGCACGGGACTGCTGAAGGTGAAATAGGTTCGTCTGCGTTTCAGAGTTTATTTTTTGACTCAGGCGGTATGTCGTCCAGTGGCATCTTCGCCATGCGTGCTCACGTTTGCAGACGTTTTTTGGTAAGTTTTAATGCAGAAATTTAATACCGAGACGTTTGGTTTGAGGGTATGCTGTTTGAAGGGTACCATAGGCCCGGAAACATACATGGAGATTGTGTTGCTGTGCCAATATTAGTGCTGCATGCTCACCGTGCGCTTTTAACGTTATTTTACGTTGTATATGTCTTGGGAAATCTTTTTCATGCTTTTTCACTGCAGACTCAAACGTTCCTGTCAAGGAGCTACGCTTCTCGTCCCACGTTAAATGTGAGTAACTGGCTCGTTTTAGTAATAGAAAAAGTTATAAATGTGTCAGGTGTTAAATGTCTAACTGCTTCTCCGTACGTTTCGATGCACTTTTGTCGCCCGAAGAAAATATGCACAGATATTTAGTTACAACTTTAAAAATTATTTTTATATTTGGTCTGGTCTCCTTTATTCACGGTTGTTCAATTCCGCTGGGGTTTTGCCCTCTGAGCTTGCTTATTTACTGAGTGCTTCATTGCTGTCCAAAGCCGCATGTATACAGCAGCAGAATAACACTACATTTAATTTATGACTTTTTGGTCGGTGTATCTTCGACTAAAATAAAAGGAATGGTCCGCTTTAGGCTGAACCTGTAACGTGAGTTGAGAGTGATGTGATCGCCAGTCCTGGATCCCCAAGCAGCCGCGCTCTGAAACTCCATCAGGAGAGCATCCACGTGCTAACTGTGGACCCAGGGGTGACCTGATTGTGCCCGTTGCTCTGTCCCCAACAGGAGGTAGTCATCGTCAGTGCCGTCCGCACCCCGATTGGCTCCTACAAGGGAAGCCTGTCCACAGTCCAGGCCACAAAACTGGGTTCTGTAGCCATCAAAGGGGCCATCGAGCAAGCAGGTACCTGGGGGCTTTCTGCCAATCTCAGGCCATGTTGCCTTTATCCTGGTAAATTTTAGGTCAGCAGTTCACTGACACAGCAAAGAGCTCTGCGTCGATTTCCTATGTGCCAAACATTCCCGTTCGCTTAGATAAGCTCTGAAGTGAGTGATATGAAGCTGTGATGTGTTCCTGCGACAGGGATCCCTGTGGAGGAGGTGAAGGAGGTGTACATGGGGAACGTGCTGCAGGCAGGCGAAGGGCAGGCTCCTACCAGGCAAGCTCTCCTTGGCGCAGGTAGGAAGCCATCTATAGTGGTTACTTCTGGCCACCAGGGGGCGTCCCGATCTGGTCATCCTGTCAGAATGGGAAGGATGATGTCAAATGACAGCTAGGTTAATCTAACTTCGCTCAGGGGCCCCGGAAGGGTTGAGCCAGCCCTGTGTATACCAAAGGTATTAAAATGACTCCCCCTTTTTGTGGGGGCGTATTGAGGGTCTGGCTCACACTGGCATTACTCTCCTTCTTGCAGGACTTCCCACCTCGACTCCGGCCACCACCATCAACAAAGTCTGCGCCTCGGGGATGAAGTCCATCATGCTGGCGGCTCAGGGCCTCATGTGCGGACACCAGGTAGGCGCCGCCCGCCGCGCCGCCCGTCATCGCGCCGCAACCACTTCCTGTCCCACAAGCGCCTCCTCCTGTGTGCGGTGCAGGACGTGATGGTGGCGGGCGGCATGGAGAGCATGTCCAATGTGCCGTACATCATGGCGCGGGAGGCGCCCCCCTACGGGGGGGTGAGGATGGAGGACCTCATCGTGAAGGACGGCCTCACCGACGTCTACAACCAGTTTCACATGGTGCGCGAGGGGGGTGTTTGGGGGGGGGTGTTAAGGTGGGGCGGTCCGTGATGATGATGATGATGATGATGATGATGAACTCCACGTCAAGGGCAACTGTGCTGAGAACACGGCGAAGAGCAGCAGCATCTCCCGCGAGGATCAGGACGCCTTCGCCATCAGCTCGTACACGCGCAGCAAAGCAGCGTGGGAGTCTGGGCTGCTGGCCAAGGAGGTGGTGCCGGTCCACGTCCCACAGAAGGGTAACTCGCCCCCCCCATCCCACCCACCCCCCCCCGGCCCGCTGAGCTTGGCCTCACGCTGATGCACGTCTCTCTCCAGGAAAGCCGGACGTGGTGGTGAAGGAGGACGAGGAGTTCAGGCGCGTCGACTTCAGCAAGGTGCCCAAGCTGAGGGCTGTGTTCCAGAAGGAGAATGGTGAGCATCACTGTGGGGGGGGGGGGGGGGGGGGGGGGGGGGGGGGGGGGGGGGGGGGGGGGGGGGGGGGGGGGGGGGGGGGGG
>JABFEB020000061.1:3216343-3237643 GCA_019775895.2 Stomatorhinus ivindoensis | reverse complement strand
GGCCCCCCCCCCCCCCCCCCCCAGGCACGGTGACTGCGGCCAATGCCAGCACCCTGAATGACGGCGCCGCCGCCCTGGTCCTGATGACCGCCGAGGCAGCCCAAAGGCTGAGCGTCACCCCCCTCGCCCGGATCGTCGGTACGTGGTAGTGCGCTCCTTTGGCCCTACTGGTCACATAGCAATAGCGGCCCGTCTTCTCCAGCTGTCCCCCTTTCTGTCTCTCAGCGTTTGCCGACGCCGCCGTGGCCCCCATCGATTTCCCCATCGCTCCCGCGTACGCTGTGCCCAAGGTGCGTTTTAAGGGCAGTACCCGATTGAGCACATGCGTTACCGAGATGACATGGATGGGGCCCCCTCAGGACCATGGGTGTGTCCGAAATGGCATACTTGTTTGCTATGTAGTAGACAAAATATAGTATTCATCATGAGCAGTATATCTGAATTCCTCAGTACAGATGAGATAGTAGGCAAATGGTACCCAGATGACGTACTACGTTCTGCAAAATTCCAAAGTGCACGACACTGTCTCACAAGGCCAGTGGAGATGAAGTAAGCAGAGATGTAGAATGTCACTTACTCAGAAATCTGTCAAGATGGTGGTGGGAGTGCAGTCAATTTTAAGTATTAAAATATAGTTCCATAACTTGATTGGAATGTTTTTTTCCCCAGTAATAGTTTTTACAGCTTTTAACATGAGGGGCCGTGTCACTGGTACACATTTGGGTTGGAATGCATGCAAACTACTCTCATGCACACATATGGTGCGTTCTACATTATCGGTCTCAGTAGTATGCTTCTGAAGAAATGCAGTATGTACTGTGTGTGTGATTTTTGCACTTCATGCCTTTGGGTTTTCTTTTTTTTTTTCCTCAATATAAACTTCAAATCAAGTTCCTTTTTAAGTGTTTTTTTTATTTTTTATAATTTTGGCACAAAGCAAGACATTAAAATATAATTTTTCACCCCCCCCCCAAGGTTCTGAAGGCTAGTGGTGTGAAGAAGGAAGACATCACCATGTGGGAGATCAACGAGGCTTTCAGTGTGGTGGTGCTGGCCAACATCAAGATGCTGGATCTCGACCCCAACAAAGTCAACGTGAATGGGGGGGCAGTTTCCCTCGGTCACCCAATCGGGTAAGGTCACATGGGCTTGTACCCTCGTCCCACACACAGCTTGAACATTTGCTGGAACCACCAGTTCTACTTTAGCTTGTATGATAATTTCACAAAAACTCCTCCCGCTGTAGACATCCATCGGAATACCAAGACGCCTGTAGCGCAGCTTGATTTGAGTGCGGGCTGCGTGAAGATTCCGCCACTCGTACAAACATTAAATGGTACTGAGAAGCCCCGCCCCTTTCTTTCCAGAATGTCTGGTGCCAGGATCGTCGGTCACATGGTACACAATCTGAAGGGGGGACAGTACGGCCTGGCGGGCATCTGCAATGGTGGTGGTGGTGCTTCTGCCATCCTGATCCAGAGATTCTAGCAACTTCTCCGAGGTTCACGGCCCATCAAGTCGACTTGCCCACCCATCGTGACTGGAGCGCCTGTTCCACCCTCTTCAGCTCCTTATTTGTAGCAGATCAGCAGCCTTATTTCTGACTGTTACAGGCCCGTTTTGCTCTGTGTCTGAAGTCACTCCGGCCCCCGGCCGATTCCAGATGAGATCCTGGTTTTGTGTGAATAAACATGCTGTCGGGGGCATGCTGCTGTTTACTGGTGTGTTGATGTGGGGGGGGGGGGGGAGGAGAGTTGGGGAATGTTCTGGTTCTCCATCTGAGGGGTGAACAGTTATGGGTTGGGAGGGGTTGTGGGTTTGAACAAAGGATTAGGGGTGGATGAGAAGAGGACTCAGATTACTGTACAGGTTTATTTGTTAATGGACCAGCAGGGTTGGCGGTGAGGGGATAGAATGAAACTGTAAGCAGAGAGTTATGGTGACTTGATGCAACTAAGCAATAGGTATGGCCTGTTTTTATCTGTATAAACCTTGTTGCTCCCCCCCCATCAAAAGTTGGAGTGAAGGGCGTGAGTGTCACGTGTGGTCCTGTGAGGGGTGAAAAGCCAATCGAAATGGTGTTCGTGATGACATCCACCCTTGTCATCTGGTTCCTCATGAAGGGCTTCCGGTTTCTGATGTGAGAGAGTGGAAATAGGAGTGTCAAGTTTCAAAATGTTTAATGTGGTTCTAAAGTGTGAGACTGCTTAAATACAGTATTGCTTATAAATCCATGTGAAAATAAGTTTACTGTGGAAAAATGTTTTGATTGGTTTAAAAATACTAACTGGGATGGTCTGGAAGGTCCAGGGGCCTCCAGTTTCAGTCCAGTGAGCCACCGTCCATCCAGGTAATAAGGGGCCCTTGACCAATGTTTTCCTTCGTGGTTCTCAGGGACCCCAAAAAAGTCCATGTTTTTGCTCCCTCCCAGAAATGTGGACTGTCTGACAGGGAAAGTTTGGAAGCACTGACCATGGCAACTGCTTATTCTGCTTGTAATTGGAGTTGGCCCTGGGTGTGCCCAAAATTAACCGGAAGTCCGCCCCCTTCCGGCTACTACTAGCAAGTTCACGGTTGACCATCCGATGACGCTCGCCTCTCTGTACATGCATCTTTAGACCACTAGGGGGTGTTATTGTCGTGTCTGTGTAACCGCACACATTACTCAGGTGCTCCAGATATGGTAAAGGGGGCCCAATCACCTGCCGGACATAAAATTAATAAAATCATTAATAAAACTACACCTCCGTGCCTTTGATGCGTACGGATCTTTCTTGCAACCTGAAGAGAATATATCGAGTATCCCCAAGTATTATCAGGCCCCCGTTGCCATGCAAAATGGGGCAATTAATATTAAATCCAGAAGACCCATGTTTCAGAGTGCGACCGACGATTTATGAGACGATGCTAGGTACATATACCGCTAAATTAGCTTCGGCCTACCGGGTGCGAGGCTGTACATCAGTAATTACGGAAAAACTACGGAAACACGATGATCCGATGATAGAAATAGGCCTTGGTTAAGGAACGCTTATGTGGAAATGTGGAATGACTCACTTATCCAACGTTAAATTATGAAAAACACAGACAAACCGTGATATCATTTTTTATTTATTTATCAGTTTTAAACTATGCTGTAAGAATGATTAACATTTCCTTTGTACTGTTTAGTCAACGATTAACCGGCAAACGTACATTTTATTTTGTTTACTGCCTACCTCCATTGAGTCAAGTACTGCTGAAAAACCTGGACCGCCTGAATCAAAGCGGTCTGATTTTTATACTGTACAAACTTTACGGTGTGATTGGGGGCAGCTAGCTACAACTTAAATAGAAATACACACATACAATAACATACACATAGGGCTACTAAAATAGTCTACTCTTTTTACCCAAAGCATTTTCACGTTCATTTCGTGAATACTTGTCATTTTTGTTTGAAAGAAACCATGGGACAATGGGAAGCAGTCGCTCATGAACGCATTTTCAATAAACAGCACCAAACCTAAAGATGCTACCTGATATAGTGGTGACTCACATAGTGTAATAGAAGTGACACTACAGTGTAACCGATCTTTTTATGCAATATTCTGCTTTTCATCGTTATGTTCCTCTTGCATTTTGTGGGAATAGAGCATTTCCGCTGTTTTATTCACACGGTGCGGTCCGCGTGTAAACTGGTGAGTGGGTCTGCAGAGCTTGTTTGGTCCTGTGCAGTGATACAGCGCCCAGGTCACGGCGACCGGTTATTACCGCGAAGGAGGAAACAGGCACATTTCAGGAGGGAAGCGGCCAGGTAGGAGACGCATTGAATAGCAGCAGCCATGCACGCTCAGACTTAGCTGAACGTTGATTAACTCATGATTTTGATGGTCTGCAGTTTAATAAACGCGACTGCTTTCCGTATAGAGGCAAACTGAAAACTTTGACACTGCGGGAAAGTTTGTGTACTCTCTGGTGTTAATTACAGCCGGACTAGCGGGGAAGTGATCGAACCTCGCTTATCGTTTGATCTGAATCGGCTGCATCGGTATGGCTTTTAAATGTATAAAACGTTTTGTTTTTTTTTCATTTTAAGGGAGTATTTCACACGAAGGAGAACTTCCGCTTCTCCGAGCAATTATGACAACAAATACGGTAAACCCTTTTACTTATTTTTAATGATGTCCACCTTTCTATAATTTCGTACATTTAGGCCTATTTTGTAAATAATTGTGAAGTCGACATTCCTCAGGTTTAATGATAATCACGCTTATTTGAATGCATGCCTGTAACATCGCAGCTGATTTGAATGTCAGTCGTTGATATTTTTTCCATTTCTATAGATAGGCCTATTCCTGCTAAATTTTATATATACGGGGCATTGGGGGGAAAATTCTGAACACATCACGTGTGTATTTAAATGCTGACGTAATGAAATCGTAAAGCATTCATTTTTAATTTCTCCAGATTATGGATTAACGTGCAAAACGTAAAACATTTCCTTGTTGCGACTCTGTACTGGATAAGCGGTTATGGAACACTGATTAAATGAATTAATAAATAGGCGATTACACAATAGTTTCCACCCAAAGTGTCGGTATCAGGTTGAGAAGCTGAATTACTGAGAGGACTAATTAAAAAAGCGCAAGAAAATCACGGACGTCTCTCTCATCGTGTTTTGCAGAGGGGGAACCCCTATTGTATAAACTATGGCTTTCATGAAGGATCGGGTCCGTCTTCACATAACCCGGCTGTCCGGACCGGACTGCCCGTCTATGTCCCACAGAACATCAACACCCGGAACACCTCCGCACCTTGGAACCCACCGGCCAGCCCTGCTCATCCTGGTAATGATAGAATCACACCTTAATTCCTCAACTCCACTCCTGTCGTCCGCGCTGCGCGAGTTCTCTTTAAAAGTTTGTCATCTGAATTGAAACAATATACAGAGCAATATTCATCTTAATTCTCTGCTTTGGGGTCATCTTCCCGTCTTGTATTCCTACTAAAGTACTGACATTTTTCTATTGGTACTTACATCCGTATAAGTCAAACGTAGAAGAGCTATACCCCTCTCTGCCTGGGCGCATTTACTTCTCCGTAAACATGTTTCCTTTCATCAGTCAGGAGCCCGTCCTGCAGCTGGATCACTCTGATAGTCTTTGGCTGCTTACTCCTGGTTGTGGTCGGCATTCTCCTGTGGTTTTTCTGTAAGTCCTTGATTATCTGAAGGTTCTGTACCTGGCTGTGTTATAACACATTGTGATTATATGGCAGATGTACCAGGAATGTAACATGCTGTCCTTCTAGCTGTCAGATTTTTTGACAATGCAACCTCTGGGCTGCAAATACAGCTATTTAACCACTCTGCCCCCTGCTGGTCAAGCTGTAGAACACTGTGTTCAATTTAAGCTCTGCCGTTGTGTAGCCTTTTTCAACTGACATGTAAGCACTTGTTCCAGTCCTCCTCTAAGTATTTGAGATTCTGAATTTGTGACTGTGATTCTGTCAGTGTGGGACAAGCTGTCACACCTTTCTGAAGGTCGCTCAGCTGCAGCACAAACCCCTGTTTTCCATCCCAGTGTTTTACAGTGTCGAGGGCTGTACTGACCCAGGGGGCTGCCCGGAGGCGTCCCGGCACTGTGCTGAAGATGGCTGCTGTGAGTGTCCACTCCCTGGATCGCCAGAGAGAACCTGTTTTCTGCGTGTTCGGAAGATTCCGTCACCATGGCAGGTCACAGAGCAGTGAGGGAGTGGGGGCGGGCATGGGGGCACCGGGGGTGAGGACAGGTGTAGTCTATCCCAGCATGCTACAGGACTGCAGGCAACACCTGAGCTGATTGGACTAGTTGGACTCTCCTGCTGGGCTTTCACAGACTGGTTTAATTGGACGTCCATCCAGCTGCAGTTTTATAGTGCCTTTCGCAGCGCAGCTTCCACACATTCACTTATTCAGCAAATGATTTTATTCAGAGCAAATTCAGACAGTCCTTGGAGCAGCTGGGGCTTGTGGGTCTTGAGGCCCAACTGTGAAATCATGGCCATTTGGAACCAGCAACCTTCCGATCAGAGGCACAGAATCTCAGCCCACTGAGCAATACGGTCCTCAGACATAGACCGCTAACGTTATAGACCGCTAACATTTTATAGGGAGTGGTGTTCACCCTTGGTGGCTTTGCAGTGATCGGGATGGGGGGGGGGGGGTCTGTTCCTTTGGGCCGCAGCGTGACGCGGTCCGGCTCTTGGGCGTCTCTGAGCGGCCAGATCGCAGCCTGACACTCTCACACGTTACGTCTCCACTTTTTTCTAGTCCGCCTCTATGGCCAGGATTTCGTCCTTCAGATGTTCTCTCCCAAAACCAAGTCCTGGAGGTGGGTGTGTGCTGAAGGCTGGACGGATACACACGGGAGGAGCGCGTGTCGTCAGATCGGCTACAAAGAGTGAGTCATGATCTCTGCAGGCCCGGCTCCTAGTCAGTGCTCACTTCGACTGTGGTAGTCGAACCCGTGTGGCATCCCAGGCTGTTAGTACTAATGGTAACACTTTACTTGACAGGATGCAAATAATGTAGTATTATACTACATACTGCCCATACTTTAGCATTAATTACTATATTTGTTACTATATCTGTTAATTCTGTAAACATTTGCAAAGGAACTACCATCATGAGTAACACAAGTGAAACACTGATCTCATGTTTGTTCTTCAGCAACGAATCGTGATGCATCTTTTATCTCAAGAAGTGGCTATACTTGTTCCTGATTTGTACCTCAGTAGTAAATGAGTGTTTGTACCCCATCAAAGCAAGTCTTACCTTATACTAATACCAATATCTTAAACAGCAGGTACGTTATTTCTTATTTGGGAGAATGAATGGAGATAAGAATTTATATACTCAATATACAGACTGAATCTTATATGAAAAGCACCAGTGTCGTCCATAGCATCGACCGGCCCTGATATGGTCACTCGATCTTCATGGGTTCTGTCTCCTCTCCTATTCCTCACCTGTATCCCCCTGTTCTTGGTGGTGGTGTGGGCTCTGGTAGACTGGCTGACCCTGTGTGTTTTTCAGAGACACCTACGTCGGCTCCGGTCAGACGGCTTCGAAGGGCGGAGACTCCAGCGGCTACGTGGCGTTGAGGCCCGGATCTCAAGCTGTAGAGCTTCTTCTGAAGGAACTCGTGGACAGGTGCTCCGTGTCTCTGGCTTATCTGCTCATTCTCCCGGTTAGAAAGGCAGGCTGATTGTTCTTACCTCGGTAAAGCAGCTCGTCCCTTACTGGGTCCAGTTCCTGAAATATTCTGGTTTCTCAGTCATACTCAACAGACCCACTGTCTGTTGCAGTAACAGGGTTCTCTGATGCAACAAAATGTACATTTTTTTACCAGAAACACCTCAGCTTTGCCAGACTACCTGTAAGGTCCGGGGGGGGGGGTGTGCTGTTTGACCCTAGAACAATCTGCTTACAGAGAGCTGCATTAATAAAAAAAAATCCAGATCTATAAATGTCCATCTAGCATTATCTCGTTGAAGTGTGAAAAGCAGAAATGGATATTTACACTCGCTGCACGTCAGCATAGAAAGGCAGGCACACACACACACACACACACACACAACACGGCATGAGTGCCAAACACAAGGGCTTGTTTGCCATCACGTCTGCTCAAATCCAAGGTGTCGCCCAGTCATTCTCAGACTGTCTTGACTGGGAGGGCAACTTCAGGGTCACAGTCCGACAAAAGCCCATTACTGAACCTGGTTAATGATTGACTCGGCTGGGCCGGGATTTCACAGGCTGGTTTCGGAGCATGATAATGATTTCCCGAAACGGAGACGTGTTTAGGGCACTGCTTCCTGCACACCTCTCATTCTCAGAGTATACGTCTCATTCTCTGTGTCATGAAATCTGATACGTTGACTCAGACGTGGTCCCGCCTGGCAGATTTTTAACTTGCTAAATCATTTACATGCCACCAAAGTGCTCCATCTGCTTTGGAGGTGTTTTCGTCCTTTCAGAGACGTCCTTTCGATGTGCTTCTGGAAAATTCTGTGTTTCTACGCCGCCATACCTAATCTGATCCTGTTGCTTCTCAGTGCCAGAGCTTCCAACTCTTGTGCATCTGCCGTGACACTTGTGCTTTCAGATTCACACTCGCGCAAGAAATTTTACAGCAAATCTAAATTATTGCATTATAAACCTAAAATTAGCTACGTCAAAAGCGTTGGGGTAGTTTGCAAACCTTAGACTATTTACAAGGTAATAGAACTCTTACATTGATGAACATTTCACTCTAACCAGCTGACCAAAGTTGGCGACCCTGCAATGTTTTATAAAAAATTGTCTCTCACATCTCTGTCCCCTTCATCATGTGACCTGTTGGCCCCCACCTCAGTGCCTCCTGCCCAGCTGATGCTGTCGTCACACTGCGATGCATCGGTAAGCTATTTGTTAAATCTGAGGAAGCCTGGAAGGTGAGTCAGAGTGACTAGTCACGTGCAGCGGTCAAAATACACCAGCCTCCATCCGGTCCATCTGGTTCTGTGGCACCGAGATACTGAAGCCTCTCTGTGTGAGGGTGTCTGGGCCGGGGGGGTGGTGTAGCATGTCCCGGCAGGTAAAAGCTAAAAATGAGCCCAGGTTGGATTTAATTATTCGGAATGTTTCATTCTGATGTCAAATGAAAACACAAATCTCAAGTGATTATGTTTAATACTTTTGGAGTTATGGCTGTAGGGGAATCACACCTAGCTTTTCATTTCCTCAACATGATTATGGAATTTTGTGAATCATTTGCAAGCTTTATATTAGTACCTAGTTTAGCGAGGATTTTTTTTGTTTTTGTTGATCCTATTTTTGTGAAAAAATATATATTTGAATATCATTTCTGGGCAGAGAAAAAAGTTAAGCTGACTGAATCTGTTTTCGGCCCTTTAACACCTTGCTCCAGTCAACACAGTATCCCGCTGGTACTGATTCTGTTCCTCTGCTCCTCAGACTGCGGCTCACGCAGAGACCCTACAATTTCCCGCATCATTGGGGGTCAGGTGGCCCGGAGAGGGGCGTGGCCTTGGCAGGTCAGCCTGCACCTGGAGAATCAGCATACATGTGGAGGCTCAATCATCACGCCACTTTGGCTTGTCACAGCAGCACATTGTATCGATGGGTAAGTCCTCATAGGGCGTAAGTGCTGCCCCCCCCCCCCCCCAATCCTTCCTAAAGTTCGAGACCCAATTTCAGATACAGCAACCCACTGGACTGGACCGTGTATGCTGGCTACCTAAGCCAGGACGACATGATGTATAACGGCCAGAAGGTGGCGCTAATCATCTCCCAGAACTACAACAGTATGACGGACGAAAATGACATTGCCCTCATGAAGCTGAAAGAGCCACTCCCCATGTCCGGTAGGGCCCCTGTTCACATCCTATTGGCCGTTAACATAAATACACAATGAGATTCAGGATTCTAACCCAAAAGGCTCATGGGATACCAAGTTTTGAAGTATTAGTCATGGGATGGAGACATGGTTCTGTGCTTGGAGATGTTCTGGTTCTGGAATGGTTTTAGCACATCCTGTAAGCTGCTGCTTCTCTGTTGTAGACGTCATAAGGCCCGTGTGTCTGCCCAATGTGGGGCTCAGCTTCACCGCACCTCGGTCCTGCTGGATTTCAGGGTGGGGGAGTACTGAAAACCAAGGTAAGGACTTTGGCTGCTGGAATCCAAAAGAAGCGATAATTCAAGAAAAATGCTCCATCTAGTACAAGTGGATTTTCATTATATTACAGTTCTTGCATTTGCAAAAAAATGTTTTCATTCAATACTTATTGTTTTAATTGAGTCAATAAATGGTTTTTCTCAATCAGCCAGTCAGACATGAAACCCTTAGGTTCTTCTTCTTCCAGGACCCTCGTCAAAAGTTCTGATGGAGGCTCAGGTGTCCATAATCGACAGAGAAACCTGCAACAGCCCGGCGGTGTATTCCGGGGCGATAACCAAGTCGATGATCTGCGCCGGCATGCTGGGGGGTGGCGTGGATGCCTGCCAGGTAACGTGTTGTCCTTAAACATCTGGGTCAGCTGACTTTTAGGGAGGTGTGCCTCTCGGAGGGTTAGGGTAAGTAAGCGTAAGCGAGCGCAGCAGTGTTCAGGGAGGGACCTTAACGGGGATGAAGGAAAAAAATGGAGCAGTTGCCACCTCGCAGAGGGTAGCTTAAGGCTCAGCGGGTTGGGATGCTGTACCTGTGATCAGCGTGTTGTTGGTTCGAATCCCATTGTCGAGAGCGATTTCATCGTGCAGCTCCTGACTAAGATTCTCCCAGTTGCTCCAGGCACGGTCTGGCCCTGCTTTCTCTAATAACAAAGAAACACAAACGCACAAACAAATAAATGTATGTCCCTTTGGATAAAAGAGTCCACTACATCAGTGTTTCAAAAACCAGTCCTCGGATTCCTCCCAGACCAATCTGTGTTTGCTTCATCCTGAGTGCTGGGAGGGGGGACACACATGTAGATCATGTGGGGGGTCGCTGAGGGCTGGTCTGAGAAATAGTGTGCTAAATAAATAAAATGCAGTGCAGAAAAACATCACGGGCCTTCCTATTGAAAAGGCGTTGGCAGTCGTTCAGAACTTGGCTGAGGGTAAGATTTCCCCTGTCCGGCGCTCATTACCGGAGAGAGCCATGTCACCATCTGTGTCCCTCAGGGTGACAGCGGCGGTCCCCTGGTGACCGAATATGCCTCCCTGTGGTGGCTGGTGGGAGACACCAGTTGGGGCGTAGGCTGCGCCCTCAGGAACAAGCCTGGCGTCTACGGCAACGTGACCTTCTTCCTCAGCTGGATCTATGAGCAGATGCGGGTACGAGGGACCAGTGTCCACAAGCTTAAGCTCAAAGCATTAAACCTCATTCACATACATCGGTGTTTCACAGTCTGGTCCTCGGGGACCCACAGCCGGTCCATATTTTTGCTCCCTCCCAGCTCTCTGCCAGACAGGCCGCATTTTTTGCTCCCTTCCAGCTGCCAACCAGGAGCTGAGAAGGAGCAAAAACACGGACTGTCTGTGGGTCCCCGAGGACCGGATTGGGCACAGCTCATTACCATACATCATACCTTTTATTATGCAATTGCTTACATACATATTTGAAGCTGTAGAAGTATTATTTTACACGGCTGGGCATACTTTTGTTGAAGGAATACTATGCTTTGTAAGCCTGATAAGATGCAGAACAGTTACACCAGGTGTTTCTCATTGGGGACTCTAAGAAAGTCGAAGTTTTTGCTCCCCCTCAGCTCCCAGCCAATCAGGAACGTCAAATACCAGGTACTGGTCTGTTGGGAGCTGAAAGGGACCAATGACGTGGACTGTCTGCGCGGTCCCTGAGGACTAGGTGAAGAAACAGAGTTAGACACCCACCTAGCAGTACAGGAGCTTGTTTCTGGAGATATTGGGACCAAATGCTCTTTCCGCGTCTGTTGCAGAATAATTAGCGCAAGCGTGGTGCCGAGGCAAACGGGCCGGGGAAGATGCTTCTTCTGAGTTTCTGAACGGTCTTCAGCCTGTTTCTCAGTTCAGTCCTATATGACGCTCTCTGAGACTCCAGCAATGCCTCTGCCAAGCCAAGATCCGCCTTTACCTGCAAGCACCCAGGTGGCCAGCAGAGGGTGCTAGTCAGCCAAACCCCAACCGGCACGAGTGTATCTATAATGTGACAGTTTACGAAGATGTTTGTTTATTTAAATGGGCACGTGTGAATTTGTGTCTTTGACCATATATCAGGAAAAGGTCAATTGTGGAATTTTATAATTTTTTAAAACAACAATGGTCATTTTTACATGCACAGTAATCAGTTTGGTATTCTTAACTGTACAATTCTCACATGATCTGGATTAAAATATACTTGGATGCTCTTATGTAGATTAACTTTAAGCAGAGTTGTTTTATAATAAAAAAAAAATGTATGATTGCAAATGCATACTGAACTTCATTTTAATATGAAAACTGATGTATGTACATGGATGTAAACTTTATAAGAGGGGCAATATACCAGCAGGATGTTGAATACTTTTATTTAAATGTATGGATGTAAGGGAGTAACTTTGGCTGAAACTTTGGGGGGGTGGTTGAGGTCTCCACCCATTATGGGGGAAACATGATTATTGGGGGGGTTGTATTAGCTGGTTTTAATTTATTGGGGGGGGCTACAACCCCCCTGTAATTTACACCCATGTCTGGATGCACCCTTCGACCGCCGCCTCATGGGGCCAGCCGTCGTAGGTGTCTTTCTTGGGCTATGTGGACCACCTGGAACTCAGAGAATTCACACTTCAGCATGGATGTCAAGATCTCAACATTTAAGGATGTATGTCTGCAAACATTTGTATGCCTTGTCCCGCGTCAGAAGACAGCAGAGGAGAGGACAACCCGACTTTTAGGGGTGGTACCTCTGGGGGTCCACGCCAGCCATGCCGGGCCTGCTGACCTTAAGTAACAAGGCTGTGTGAGTGTGTGTCTGTCTGTGTGTGTGTGTGTGTGAGTGAGAGAGAGAGAGAGAGAGAGAGAGGGGAATCAAACCAGCATCCAACTATGACTGTGGTCTACTCAGGCACTTGGGAGGGAGCAGAAATGTGGACCGCCTCATTGATCCCTCAAGGACTGGTTTGAGAAACACTGGTCTACAGAAGCACAGGGGAAGGATTGACGGCAGACTGAAGAATAAGGACACGTAGCATGGAGGTGCGTCCTCACATACCATCTCCCTCTTCAGATGCTCTGGGACCCCCTTTGTACCCAGGAGGACCCAGCTTGAACGAAAAGAAATCTGGTCAATGACGTTACTGCTAAGCTTCTCCATCTCCTCCTTGGCCTTGTGCTCCAGCCTGGTTGACAACGAGACCAATTGTACCCATGAAGCCAACAGATCGTCAGTCACATTGGAATCTCTCTCGCCGGGGTTTTATTTTCAGAATGAATCAGGTCGTGACACTCTGTCACACAAAAACTAGCTAATCCTGAGTGCTGTCTTCGGAGCTGTATGTTTGCAGGTATTTTAGGATGAACACCTTAATTAAAAAATAAAAGATGGAATGCTTAGTCAGTCAAATTTGGCGACACAATGGCTCACTTTGGGGGGGCATGGGCCACAAACCCTACCCCGCACCCCATGACCCAACCCTGGTGCAAAATATGCAAAACTAGGGGAAGGTGCTGTAGTAGTTTAGACAAGTACACGTGCAAATGAGCTGAAGAATTGCACAAGGATTCACATACATCTACAGCCCAGTGGGGGAACTAAAACCATTTCTGTAGGGCTAGTCAGCAAAGAACACTATTTCTATGGAGAATCTGGTGAGATCTTCAACCCCATGGAGACTCTACTGGAGGCTTATCTGAAGACCAGCTCTGACCAATGCTGCTCGTTTGGAAGACATGAGCAAGTGTCTGACACTTCCTGCAGGTCTGGGAGTGATCTGCAAGGGTTCGTGGTAAACGCCATTAGCCTATTAGCGGCCTTCTTTCACTTCACCACTAGGAGGTGCCGCTTCTCGGGCGCATCACGATACGCACCATTCGATTCTAGTGGTCCTCAAAGAATTTACCACCAAAATACACCGCTGCAAATAGTAGTAATGGCCATCTACAACAATCACATCATTAGACCAGATTCTAGTAATTATCCTAAATGTAACTGTTGTGTAGGTAACAGCTGAAATGCAGGTATTTCACCTTTGTTCTCGAAGAGGATCTGTGATTTCGATTTAAAGGCTTGCAGGGGTTCTGTTTGCCGTTCAGTGTCTCAGCAAGGAGTAGGAACCGTTTCTCCACT
Source organism: Stomatorhinus ivindoensis (assembly GCA_019775895.2). Classification (NCBI taxonomy): domain Eukaryota; kingdom Metazoa; phylum Chordata; class Actinopteri; order Osteoglossiformes; family Mormyridae; genus Stomatorhinus; species Stomatorhinus ivindoensis. The sequence continues at coordinate 3,223,835 of JABFEB020000061.1, read as the reverse complement.
CACCTCAATTTTAATTAGACATTATAATTAAAGATTACAAACTGGCCAAGCCTTTTTTTCCTTTTTTTAAAGGACATGGGCAATTGAAACAATTCGTGTTCACGTTGAAAACTCTATAACGATACCGAAATTATGAAACGGAAAACGTTGAACTTCAATATCACAGACCCACTCTACTAAACATATATAAACAAACTGTCACTGTATTGCTAATGGTTAATATTTGAGGAAGAGCCGTTAGACCATATCAAAACCATACTCTGTTTCTCTTCCTGCATACTTCCTGTTTGTGGCGCGTTCAGTTCGGGCCCAATAAAACCCCAGTCGCATAAAAATATTTACTCTGATCATACAGATCGCAGGCTAGCAAGGGTGCTTACTACACAGGTTTACCCAGGCAAATCAGCAAATTTTATCGTCATTAACCGCCCCCGCCTCCCCAGTTCGGCAAATTTTGCATTTTATGCCCCCCCCCCCCCCAGATAGCACAGGTGCCTCTGACCTTGCTAAATCACCTCTGCTGAGTTGGAAATTTACCAACACTATTATATAGCCCGCCATAACAAGTTGACGGCCAAGTTTGATCCGTGTCCCTCTGCTGTTCCAAATCCTGAATTACAAAACATTTATTTCCCTAAAGATCATATAGGCCTACCATCTAAAATATCTCTTTCAAAGTCTCTTTAAAATATCGTTTTTGTTTTAAAAATGTATTTAGTTGCATAATTGTATAATGCAGTCGACGTTCAGTCAGGATTAGTTTCACTCAGACACATCTCACTGTTTTCACTCTCCTTGTTCAAAACCGCAATGCTGAATTTATGCATGCATGTCAAAGCTGCTAACTCTAAACGCCTTCCCTGATTATGTAGAAGGGACGGGTTTACATTTTAATAAGGAAAGAATATTATTATATACCTGTTGAAATGGATGTTTGGCTATTCAAAATATGACTATTCCCATGTCATATTAGTACTAGTAGATGAGTAGCCTATTAGAGCTAGAGAAAAGGAACAAAAAAAATATGAAGATTTGAGAGCGAAATCAAAAGTTTTGAGACTGTAGTCGAAATACAGTTTTGAGGAAAAATTTGGTAAAAGAAGTTAAACTGTAGAAACCCGCCAGTGATATATCTGTAGGAGGTGAATAGTATTACATTACGACACCATACACTTGTCTCAGATTCAGCAACGACATGAAGGCTTACGTATGCTAGGAGAAGCTTTCCCCACAATTCAATATTAAACATTAAACCTCTTTTTTAATTATCTCAAAATGTTTTATACATTTTGAACTCAAATTGTTTTATATTTTTCCCCTTTCCTTGGTCATAAGACAATATTTCTTTTAGAAACATCTAAAATATCTAGCCGATGAGATATCATAGAGCAACTTACCGTTGACGGCTGCGATGTTCAGTCCTTTCCTATATTGTTAGACTTGGCTGCACCGATTATCCTGGACGATGGTGATGCGCATCAGCTCAAAGGAATGGAGATCCTTTATATGCCGGATTACACCACGAGTCCCGAAAGCGGTCATTTAATATGCAATAAAAATTACAGAAACGATACGCCTAATTCAGGGACGTTTCGAATGAGATCCTTCATATGAATAACGTAAACTTGAAATATAAAACGTTTCCATAATAGGCTATTCCCCAAATTATGAAAACTAATCAACCATTAATTGGCCCAATAAAACAACCGATAAAACCGACAGTTTAAAAACTGTCATTTTTAACAACTGTAATTATCAAGCAAGGCAATTTGAAGCAAATTCAAATTTGGACAGAAGTGGAACGTAAAAATCCAAACCAAGGTTTTGTTTCAACCAGCCAGCTGAGTACTGTGTGGCTGTGACTGTTTATGCTCAACCAGGCGGTTAGAACAAAATCTTGGTCTGGATTTTTACTTTCTGGACCTGGACTTTCCGTCTTTGAAATTGTTGCATATATTTAAAGGTACCAAACCACTAAATACTGACAAGTCATCGTCAAAGCAAACGTAGGGAGCCACTGACGATACGGAAGCCAAAAGTCCCTCTGGGGCAGGCGATAGCACTTCGGGCTGTTAGTGACGTTTCTGATAAGATCAAATTACACAGGCAGGCGGGATCATCCATACGCGGTGCCAGCCTGCAGTGGCACAGGCGTCCTGTGCCAGGTGTCACCTGTAGCAGGTGCTAAGTTAGATGTCACCAGCTGCGCCACTAAGCTGCCCAAGTACCAGGAGAAGACGCGGGCTACAGCCAGCGTCACTCCGTCTCTCTATCCTGGAAAAACGACAAGGAAAATCACGTGAAAGCAAGCGCTTCGGCTCTTCGAGAAGAAAACGAATCTATTTCTTACGCCTGATGCCGCAGGGAAACTTCATTTCTGCTGTACTCATTCCCTGCTGCGTCTCGGGGCTCACACAACAAACAAACGACTTCCCGGGCTGATAATGGTGCCCTGTGTAAATAGGAGACTGATAATGGCAGTCGAATACAGGGTTGGCAGTTTCGGTCAGCTGGCCGTCGTGAGATTTTCGGTTCGAGACAAGTCTGCACGCGCATTTCAAATGGAATCTAATAACTTTTAATGTCACATCACTAGAACGAGTGAACTAGTGAGTGAAGGTCCTGGGTCACTAGTTCCTAAGTGCAGAACATTAAATTTATTGCAAACACTATGTAAAACAACTGTACAACAGTACTTTACATAAAGACTGTACATAAACTGTACAATAGTCTACAACTCTACATAAGCACAAAGCAAATACAATGCAGTGTGCATACAGTGTGCATGCAGTGTGCATACAGTGTGCATACAGTGTGCCACGGGGCAGACAGACAGTCTGTAGGTGTAACACAGCACAGTGTACCAGAGGCCCTAGTGCAGTGGCGAGTGGGGGAGATGACCTGGGGATGACTGATATTAGCTGGAGTTAAGCATCCTGCTGACCTGGTGGAAGAAACTGTCCCGGAGCCTCACGATCCGGCTCTTGATGCTGTGGTACCATCTGCCTGATGTAGGCGGCCTGCAGGGGGCGGTAGCAAGGTGAGCAGAGCACGGACGGGGGGGCCTGGGCTCCCTTCACAGTGATGTCATGGGTGTAAGGGAGTACAGCGGAGGAGGTGGTATGGGCCCAACCTGACCCCCTGGCGCCGACCTGACAGGATGTCCAGGATCCCGCTGCACAGCATCCAGGCCGAGAGCTCAGAGCTTCCTGCTGAACTCGGAGGCAACTATGGTGTTGAATGCTGAGCTGTAATCCACAAACTGCTGTCTTACATACGTGTGCCTCCCTTCCAGGTGGAAGAGGATGGCGTTGAGGGTCCGGGCTTTGGCATCGTCCGAGTATCTCTTCTGGCGATAAACAAACCGTTTAATTAAGAGTTTTATTACCTTGCAAATAGTGTATAGGGTTTGCAAACTACCCCAATGCCTTCGATGTAGCTCATTTTTAGTTTGTGACGGAATAATATTGGTCTGCTGTTAGATTTCTCGTAAAAACAGCAGACCCATAGTGTCACTTTGTCATTTACTTCACCAATGAGTGTCACTCAGTTGCTGTTTTAACATTGTCATAGCAGTATTACTAGTATTACCCTGGGTGAGTTAGCCCCCCCCCTCCACCATGTACGATGCATAGCCAATCTGGCATTAGGGTTGATTAAAGCGAGCCTTTAAATGGGTGTTACATTGTTGTCCCATGCCAGGGTTTTTAAGACCACGCACTTTGTTCTACAGAACAAAGTCAATGACTGCTGGCGCCCCTCCTAGGTTATTCCCGGTATTGCATCTGGGATAAGGCTCCAAACGCAGGAGACCCTGCACATAACAATCAGGTACGGAAAGTGGTTGGATGGGTGGAAATCCTTCACACTCGCTTTTTGGTGATACACACCCTGCCGTTTTATTGCAAACTACGTACGATATACATACGACCACACAAGCGATGGCTGCAGGTGTCCCTCCTGTAGCAGCTAGTTATACAGGAAAGGCAGGAATGCAGAAAATTTGTAGAAACTGCAGAGTGAGGCTCTGGACCCCTACTGTACATTGGGTCCATGATATGGGTGTGTGCGACTCCAGTAAGTTCATTTACTGCACCCTTTGTACTTTGAATAGATACAGTGCAATTAATAATAGATACGTATCAAAATAATGCAATTTCGTTTACGAAATCGTTTTCTTTTGGAAACCAACACAGATGGCTGATGTACCTAACTGACTAACATTTACCGCCATTTAATTTACGCTTGGATTTAATAAACCAAATACTTTTGATAGGCCTGCTTAAGTGCTGTTTGTGTCAGATACTATAAAATAGTGGTTCTCATACTTTATCATGCCAGCTCATTCGAGACAATATATCAAGGATAGGGTTACATTAATGCTATGATCAATACTTATCACACAAATCTGATTGGATGTTCCAGTGAATATTAAATTAAGCCTCTGCGGTTTGGCTTCTCGGATTGGTTAAATGTTCACTAGTTTTGCGCTAAGCATTTGCAGACCCTAGACCCGTTTATATAGGTTAATTCTAGGATTGGGGCTGGGAAATCTGATCGTGGATCAGCATAGGAGCTTACATTTCCAAATCTGCCTCGAGACCCTTTCAAAACTTGTCGCGACCCAAATTTGGGTTACGACTCATAGATTAAGAAACGCCGCTTTAAAACTTTTACTCAAGTGGTATTTCGATAGGTGATTATAACCTTTATCCTGGTAATATTCCTATACCTACCTACTTTTACTGGAGTATGGTTTTCAGGTGCTCTGTCCACCACTGAGTATAGTATATATAGTACAGTACTATAGCACAAGTGGTAATGCCACGTGCTGATTAATAAGGGGCACATATGCCTAATTAATAAGTGGTGTTAATGGCCGCCTGCACAAGCACAGTAATTGAATTAGTAGACTCATGATTTGAAGTCGGTGACGCCCTATCGATGAAAGAATGTCATACAAATCACGAAAAAGGCTCGCAAGTACCAGTACCATCAGAATTACTGGTCCGGGTGATCTGAATGTTTTCGGCGCTATCTAATCGCCTGTCCCCGATCTCTCGACGCTAATTGCCGCTCTGAGACAGTAAGCGCAGCTGCCTATTAGCGGACTCGAGCCCTTCGGCCGCACCAGCGCTTGCTCTCCGGGTTAATGAGCGGTGTAATGAGGGAATGGTGTGGAAAACGGCTGCTCGCACGAGCCCTTTCTCTGTACGGCGCCTCGATGTCGGAGTGGCTCGTGTGCATCAGTGGCTTGGCCAGAAATGTTAAAATGCATTGACTTCTTTGAGATAAGGTGGGCCACTATTAGTTAGTTACAATAGTTATCACCCCCCTTCCACATGCATTTAAATTATTTTATTCATTTACAAAATCTCCAAAATGTAGTAAAATAACTGCATGACTTAGACAGTTCTCAATTTATTTTCTTCTCAAAATTAACGCCAATAATTGGTTCAATTATACGTTAGACTGTAATGTATGATGATTTGATTTGAGACAGACAGAGACGGACAGACTGGCGGCGTTTGCGCAGTGGAAAGGAATCGGTCGCCTGAACTGATGAACACACTATTGGGAAAGAGGAGGAACTGATACCGTTATAAAAACATTATAGTTAGATTTTTAGAAAAGCCCTGTAACTGACGAGCAAAGCTTATATGTTCACATGTCGGACGAAACAAAGAAATACTGTGAATTAGCCTGCGATGTTTGTTCGACAAACAGGAATATATTTTTAATTACCTTACCTGTATTATGTTGCCTGTTCAAAACGTAATTTTTAAATATCTCATTATGTACGACACACAATACAATTCTTTTGATTGGACGGGCCAGCTGTCAATCTGAGCGGCACTGGTCTATCCAGGCCCTAATGTGGCTTCGCGAGCCGGCGGGTTGCACAGGCGTACTGTGTACTGACAGATACTGGCCGTAGCAGAAACCATGACGTTGTGTCTGAAGCCAGGGCTTGCTTGCTTGTGTGTTTTTGTTTTGTATTTTCAAGTGCTAGAAATGGACACGTGAGTGTCTATTTGTGATTACATAATGGGAGTTTATCCATAATGCTGTGCAACAAATATAATATGGTGTAGAGAGTACTGTCAGATCGAGGAAGAGTGACTGTATTATACGGTTTATGGTCAGAGGATGTTCACTCCGTATCATGTTTGGTACTAACTGTTACTGCGTGAAATAACAATATGGATCTTTTTATACTATTTTTAAAACCATTGAACCGAGGCCATGGATATGTATTGTATTCAAAAACCCAGTAGATAGATATACTTAATTGCTCCCTCGGATAAATTCCTTAAAACACACACACACTACAACATTAAGACATAAAGTAGGTCGTTAATTCAGTTATGCTCCATATATTTTTCCGTAAACATGTTTAAATACCCAATAAACGGGTGAGAAATAAACACTTGGAACTATTCGAATAATTACATTAGTATTAATTGTTTAGGTCAGTTTTCCACTATGCCGCCTGCCGGCCATCAGTGGTACTGTAGATCCCGAATGTGTGAATTGCTGAAGCACGGTGCAGCCTTGCAACAGCCGACTGTCAGCAGTGGAAGAACCTAAAACTACGGCATTTTATATTTCCACATTGTACTACTAAGCTCTATCCATATTCTGAAATTATATATTTGATAAAAGGCTTTTTATTGTTAAAAAAATCGTAAAAGGATGCATAAATGTGGCATGTTTGGATGCATAAATATGGCAATATTCTTATAGGTGATAAAGATGTGCCCCCAGTCACAGGACTGTATTCCGGGCAGCGTGTGCCTGTATCCATTTGCGAGTTCCAAAGCATCCAGCTTCTGCAGCCTGCCTATGTGTTACTCGCAGACCGTGTGTGTTTTGGCCCGGGGCTGAGATTAAAGGTGCTCAGATGCTGCAGCCAATCAGGTCGGGAAGCTTGTTACCAGGCAGTTCTGAGGGTGTGGAGTTGCGCACCGTATGGTTTGGAGGCCGGCTTTCTAGGGTGTTGTGGGATTGTGAGGCCGATTTTTGTGGGTCTCGCTGACAGTCGGGTACCGTAGAACCAGCTGCTGGTCCTGTGAGAAGGTTAGTATGACTAGTTTGAGATGATGTGTCGGGGTTTCCAGGCTGGGCCTGCCAAAGTGCACTAAGCAGCTGCTCGGAACATAGTGGCCACCAGGGGGCACCCCCATCTGATCAGCCTGGGCAAGAAGGGGAGAAATGGTTAATCAAAATATGTCTAGGGTCCCGGAAGGGGTTTGGCTGGACAGATGGCAGTGTGATACAGGACAGATGGCAGTGCAACACAGCAGTGTGATACAGGACAGATGGCAGTGTGATACAGGACAGATGGCAGTGCAATACAGCAGTGTGATACAGGACAGATGGCAGTGCAATACAACAGTGTGATACAGGACAGATGGCAGTGTGATACAGCAGTGTGATACAGGACAGATGGCAGTGTGATACAGCAGTGTGATACAGGACAGATGGCAGT
>JABFEB020000061.1:3131664-3142485 GCA_019775895.2 Stomatorhinus ivindoensis | reverse complement strand
GAGAGAATGAGGTATAAAGGTAGGAGTCACATGACCAGGAACCAAGGTTTCCCCCAGCATGCACTGCAGCTGCATTTTATTGAGTTCTGCTGTCCAGTCTCTGCCTGTTGGGTCTGTTCTCCATTTTAAGGACCGTAAGACAGCATCCTCCCAAACTCCAGGCAGTTTTTTTTTGAGGGGGCAGGTGAGCTGTGAACAGACGCACCTAAGGTACCTGTTTTGAGTGGATTTTGTGCCTCTCCTTCCTGGAAAGTCAGACTCGCGACTGGATATGACACCTCCACAGTTACAACACTGCAAGGGCGCAGACATCAGCTGCGAGGCTGATACGTCTCACACCTTCATACAGGAGGGGGGTCAGAAATCTAATTAACGACGTCACTGCACTAATATTTCTCAGGGTGTCACAGTGCACCATTGCTGTACTCTGCAGGTTGCATCTCTTTATGTTCATATGGTCATGTCTCTACCAATATTCCGGGAATACCGTATGTGTTTCTGGGGTGGGGGGGTTTGGTCCCTACCAGTGTCGACACCAAATCTGCACCCTTGTTCTACGTGTTGGATTTTCCGGCGAGTAGGAGGACAGGAAGGAGTAGGGTGTTCAGGCTGTGATTCCAGGGTGCGCAGCGTGTACAGGGTGGAGGAAGAACGGATGCCGGTCTATAAGATCCCGGGAATCCCTGGGTCGATCGTGATGCTGAATAAAAGGCTGAAACGGGAGAGCTAATCATGTGTGAAGAGGAGAGGTGGAGAAAACCTGGAGTAGACATTGTGGATGTAACAGCACGGAGGCAACAGGAAGTAGCATAGTAGCGTTGAGGAGGGAGTGGACGACATAAAGAGCAGGAAGTAAAATTACGGCTTACACACGAATAGTAAACATGATATGGAGGCTGTAGGATCTTGGCATCCTCTGCTGATTTGAGAAGTACAGCCATAAACATGAGGCGTCAATATTAATCCATGCAGATACACACACCGTCCAAAGCACCCTGTGTGGATCAGTGTGAACCAGAGGGCCGCTGATCCCTCACAGCGCTCACACTCTGACCTTGTATCCTGCCATGGTCCAGTTCCCAAATCCGGGAAGGTCATCCTGCCATCCGAGGCAGAATGAAAGTCTTGCTGGGGGAGGGAAGGTTTCTCTCCCGTACCTGTGACATCCTGCAGACCTTCGGAGTGAGCTCTCTGCACGGGGTGTGATTGGCTACCATGTGCGCCAGTCAGGTGTCTTCGTGCTACGTTTGGTCACAATCGCTCACAAAGATATTTCACAAGAAGAATATAAGACCCAGATTTATTACGTTAATGTTCACAGTCTTTTTCTGCTGTGGGTTTATACATACATACCTTGCCGGCTTATGAGCCGAATTCCTATTGGCTTAACCTGATGCAAAACAAGTAAAGTAACCAATGGGAGGCCAGCAATTATCATCAACTGATAATGGGTGTCTGTACTGTAACAGTTCAGCTTTAGTACTGAGTGAATTTAACCTTAAAAATTGACAATCGAGGTGGGTCTGGGAGTCAGATGTGTGTCATACTATCTGGAGCATATGCTGCTGTGTGACCGTTTAGTTTAGGACAAAAACTAACCATGTGACCATGTGGATTGAGGTCAGCAGTGTGAATGTCTCCCGCTGGAGATCCATCATACCCGGCGTCACTGTCCTCCAGCAGTGTCACGACCAAGCGTGAAGCCACTTTGTCATTTTCACCCCACAAGGACTTCAAAAGTCATGCGGTTAGAAAGCAAAAATAAACAGCATTAGGGACTGGCAGCCTCTGACATCATCAACCTGAGACGGTCATGTCATGGTTTCAGCATTACAGTCCATGCAATTATTGAATGTTCTGGAATTATGCTGCCTTCAAGCGCTAGTTGGAAAGTCCTACTTCCCACATGCAAAGTCGTAAGTAGGAGTCATATTCAAGTGCTTGGTTGGCGAAAAAAATAAATGGCAGTATCTGTACAGACCATCCACAACTGAAAGTGTCCTGTTGTCCACCACGTTGAAAGGCTGAAGGTTATCCCTATTTGGGAACTCTGCTACCAAAATTATTTTTGAATTTCCCTCTCAAAAATAAAAGTTGATGGAGCATCCAAGTGCAATTTCCGAGTCACCAGCTCATATTTACCATAAATCCAATAGAACGTGAAGGCAGCATTAAACTGAATGTAGTTTGCACATGGGCATGAGAATGTGACTGTGATAGGCCCTGAGTGAACTAATTGAGGTTTGTGCCTTGGCTTGTGATTGGTTGATTAATTAATCAGTTAGGAGCATGGGAAACAGCTGGGTGCTGAACTCACTGAGGCCCATAAAACGAGAAAATCCAACACAAAACGCACCGTGCCTAATGATTTTAGATGGAATTGTTGATATTATTTTGGTTGGAAACGTCTAGGTCCTAGTGCAGTTAGGGTTAGACTACGGAAGCTCCCTTGTTGAATATGTCTTTGTAGATGAATAGCAGGCTTTGACATCTCCTTTAGTCACCAACTTAAGTGATGATCTTGTGACAGAGACTGGCCAGGAAATGGATGTTGCTTTCAGTTTACTACTTCGCTGCTGATTATCAGAATTTACAACACATGTGAATATTTGTGAAGGGTGGGGGGTCAAATAGGCTGATCTGCAGATATGCCACTTACTAGCTTTTAGTTGCCCGAGTAAAATGTTGCTGATCATTTACTATCGAACTACTAGTATAGTACATTGGTATAGACCTATAATGTCCTGGCGTGCAGGCTCTGAATCTCTGGAGCGTTTCAATGTGTTTTGAGCAGGTGCATAATTGTCTCTGCTTCCGGCCATTGTAATCCAGGGTACGAGTGAGTTGATGATCCTTTACAAATCAACCAGCCATTAGGTCTCTTGTTGCATCCAAATGTTGCCTTTGTTTTTCTTTTTTTCCCCAATGGGAATGCAGCACACGCAACCTTCAGTGCTGCTGGAGCCCAAGCTGCAGTGTGCCTGAGTACCAGTAGGAGGCCTCGCATACACCACCTTCACTGTGGGTTAGCCCAGAAGAGGCTACATTGCCTACAATTGGCATAACAGCAATCAAAGCATGTCTGTAGTGAGCTGGCATTTATATGACAAATCAATCAGCTTTAAAATGACATAATCTTTGACTACCCAATCAGCTTTCCTGTGGCAATCCTTTGTTTGACCAGTCAGCTTTAATATACCCCACCGGTCACCTTTAATGAGACATAATTTGTTCATGTACCGACTAACCGGATGCGGCTAAGGGCACAGTGTGCTGGATGTGAAATCATCTGCTCTGTGTTTGCAGGCTCCCTGCTGCCCGAGAGTGGATTAGCGCGGCTGTAAATCGTGAGATTATCGAACCGCTTACGCTCGCCGTCACGCGTGATCCTCCCGCGAACGTGAAGAGCCCCCGATGCCCTGCGTATGAATCCATTAATCGCCGCTTATGTTACCGGTCGGAAAGCCAGCCGCAGGTCTTGGAACGCCAGCCAGACCGATGACTGACCACTAGCTGACCGCAGATTGACCACTAATCACGTTAAAAGCCCAGGCTGCGCCAAACAAGACAAATGTGTCGTTCGTGTCCTACAGCAGTTTCGGGCACCTTGTGTTCTGACGCTAACGGACCGCGGATCTCCTGGGCATTGCTCCCAGCCAACTAGCTGACCCTTTTCACACGGTGGGTTTGGCCCTCTCCTTGTTTCCATGGCACCGGGGGGCGGGGCTATACACTGTCACTACAGGCCACGCAGTTACCCTAACCCACATTTAGCTATCGCTCTGTTTCAGTAACCCACTTTTGTTTTATTTTCTCATTGTTATTTTTTTTTCCTCAAAAAGAGGAGAACAATTAAATCCTGCCAGTGGGACTGGGAGATTGGAGATACTCATTAAAATGGTAGCCTGGATGACACGACCAAAGAAATAATCAACAGAATCATCTATAATTATCTTATTAGAGTAATGATGAGCGATAATTCAACCTTTTCCCATGAAAAGGCTTGATCTACTTCTATAATTAGCGGTGAGGTGACACCCCAAGCTGCTGTCCTGTGACCTCCTCTGTTTATCTTCAAGCAGATTTGTCTTCCAGACACTGACAGACTCAGTGAGTTTTTATCATTGTTCTTGCATAACTAGTTTTCCTAAAGGAGTAGGAGTTTGATCTGAGGAACCTGGGTTCTTCACACTGATCTACAGAACGCCGGGTCTTTCACGCTGATCTGAGGAACGTCGGGTCTTTCACGCTAATCTGAGGAACGCCGGGTCTTTCACGCTAATCTGAGGAACGCCGGGTCTTTCACGCTAATCTGAGGAACGTCAGGTCTTTCACGCTAATCTGAGGAACGCCGGGTCTTTCACGCTAATCTGAGGAACGCCGGGTCTTTCACGCTGATCTGAGGAACGTCGGGTCTTTCACGCTAATCTGCGGAACGCCGGGTCTTTCACGCTAATCTGAGGAACGCCGGGTCCTTCACGCTGATCTGCGGAACCGTGGTTCCTTCACCCTGTGTAGCTGCTGTCTAACATAAGATGCAGATGGTCCCCCTCTCTTTTGCCATCTGCAGTAACAGGCTCTGTGATGTTGTTTAAAGCGTCTCCCAGAAGCAGCTCAGTGAGAAGTGATCTGAGACTCAGAGAGCTGCTGGCTGCTAGCTGAAATGACCGCAGTGTACATGGGAAAACAAAGCGGCCGGTGAATGATAGCATCTTCATGGGAAATGAGGCTGGAAAGATGTGGGCCAGAAGCAGGAGTAAAGCTGAGAGGAATGGGGTGGGATTCCTGCAGCTCCCCCCGGCCGTCAAATTAGTGCCGTTTCCCCATTTTTTCTCACTATCCATCAGCACTGTGGGTCTCCATGCTCAGCATAATAACCAGATTTGCCTCCAGGCCTGTGGGTCATGTGCCCCCAAGGACCCCAAGCTGCCCCACAGATGCCTGACTTAACTTTACTTTTCTTTTTTGGGTAGCATCCCAGCTTTTTTTTGCTGCAAACCCCAGTGGATGTGACAAAGTGAAAGTGCCTTTCAAAGTGACCGCTGCCTCATCTCTAACATTCACGTTACGCGACTCTGGTGGAAATCTTCAGTCTGGTCACTGTCGTCCTTGGCCCTCTCATGGCCACGATCAGCTCTAATTAAACCCTGGGCAAGAACATTTCATCCCACGGGGTGCCTGTGATCTGTCTTTACAGAGCGGCCTCCAACTCCAGGACTTCTCGGTTACCTCAATGCTGCTGAATTTCACAAAGTTTGCACGTCTTTCGTTAATACCTTTCTGTTCACACCGCTGCCGTCAAATTCAACTGCCCACCAAAAACAAGGGAAAACGAATGAATAATCATGTTAATTTCAATATAGCAGCGATGAGTGAGCGATTTTTAGCCTGAGGAGTGAGAATGAGGGGATCAGGCCGGGCCGCTTAAATCCGGTAGATTACCAAGGCATTGAGCCAACGACAAGTATAGCTCAAACTGCCTCAGATCAAACACTGGAATCCCAACGCCAGAAAATATGCCCGCCTCAGCTTATTTAACACCCAACTTGCCCAGATGGGACTCCTTCGTAATGAATTTCTCCTGCTACTTAAAGACTTTGAATGAAATGGCTCCGCTGGTTCGATCACGGCCTGTATTTAATTTCCGATCGCTTATCTGACGAGCTCCTCCACACCTAACATTAAAAAGAATACCATCACGCGGCCGACCTTCTGCAGCGGTGTGGAGTCTTCGGTTCAGCTGAGTGTTTTGAAAGAGAGTTAGTAAATAACAGTAATGAACAAAGGATTTTCTCTGCAAGACTGGGTGGTCCTGCTGCATTCAGCAAACATGCCACTCACGTCTCTAGTGATGCCCCTTGTATCGGCCTGGTCCTTCCCTCCCACTATGCCGGTCACCATGACGACAGTGATCTTGCTGCCATGTCCACTGACTGAGCCTTCCATGGTGTTCAAGACCCCGTGCGTTGAAGCCGTCATGCACCATACATTTATAGGATGAAAGTCATTGTCCGACAGAACGTTTTATCTATACCCATGCATTTTGAATACTGGACTCCGCATTTAAAATACAGCTCTGGAAAAAAATTAAGGGACCACTCTATATTTGTAAAAATAAATAAATACATTTTTAAATCTTGGTTTAATTCTGGTTCTGCAGGCAGAAGGCTACACTCTTTCCAGACTCAAAGTGTGTAAGACAGCATTAGAGAAGAACAAAGTGAAGCAGGAGACACTGGGATTGACCAGAAACCAGCAAGGATGAGGATGAGAGCACAATGGCCGTCACCTTATCAGACAGTGCCTCATAAATCGGAGGATGACCTCAAGTGACCTTCAAAAGGAATGGGAAACATTAAGTGGTGTGAAGTGCACTGCTAGGACAATTCATAACAGGCTCCTAGAAGCAGGCTTGAAGACCCAACAAGCAAGGAAGAAGTCCTTCATCAATGAGAAGCAGACAAAATGTATATTTTACACAAGCACATACCCCTAAATTGAGAAATGAGCAAAACTTGCTGTAATCTGTTTTCCAGAGCTGTAAATATATGTATTTGAAACATATTCTTCAGATGTCTCCATGCAGTATTGAAATACATGGGGTTTGGAAAATATAAGAACATATTTGGGGGATTGAGGCGAAGCATGTAATTTGTCACTTAACTAGACTTAATAATGAAACATCACACAGATTCTACATGGAAGATCGAACAGGAAGAACATTTATTTAACAATGAGGATGTTCTAACAGAGCGCAGAAATGTACTGGGAACTCAATTTCAACTTAGTCCGTCATAAATAGCTTAAATATATGCAATAGAAATGTTTACACGATAATGTTAGGTACGTGATGTCATAGTTTACACCCAAAACGCCGTACGCCTAGCACTCTGCAAACAGTTACAATCCACAAAACCACACACATTATACTTATGATTTATAGTTTGATTTGTGAGATTCTTTATTGCCGCAGGTGTTAAGCTCATCCACTGCTAAACCCACTGTACACTTACTGGCCCATTTTCATCTAAAAAAAAGAATGATTCTTTCCCTCTGTTCTTTCTCCCTCGATTGAAATCGTTTTAATATGTTTAAAATTAAAAATTGCGCCCCCTATAGGGGAGGCCGCAGTGCCACAGTACGCCATGCTGGATGTTGAACATGTTACAGTAGCAAACTGCTAAACAAAAAGGCTCATTCAGAGACTCACAAAATATCCATATAGCAGTCAAACGATACATTATATGCATTTAACATCACAGACATCGGTGATACACAGGGTATTGCTCAATTTTCCAGCCCCAACCCACCCGCCCCTTAAGTCCGTATCGTGTGGTTCTTCAACATGCAAAATGGAGCTCCCACAGCGCCCTCTAGCTGTGGGAGGTCAAACATCCTGGCCACCCTCTAGGACTTCGGTTCCTGCTTCTTCTTCTGGAACTTTCTGAACTGCGACTGGATGGCGACGGCGGCCTTCTCAGTCTCTGGGGCGTCCATGTCGATGTCAAAGTCCTCTGGGACATCTTTCTTGGAGGCATCTACATAAACGGAGCATTTATAAATGCAAGATATATTTAATTTGCATTTAGTCAAAACTAATAGAAATGATTCAGAAAAGGATACAAAGTTAAGGGATTATGGGTAATGCTAATTTTAAGGTTCTTAAAAACACGCGAACTGGTCTGCTGGAAATTTTAGATACACAGTTGCAAAGCAAGTATTGATGCTATATTTAAAGAGCCACAATGATTCAGCTCCCGTCCAAAAAAACACCATAAATGACTATTACATTGTCTCTGCTGCTTTCCTGCCACCGCTGGCCCCCAGTCGGCCATCCGTTTATGTCCCGGGTCTCCGTTCTCAGCCTGGTGTTCGTTCTCTGAAGCCCATAAATGGGCATCTTTAACGTTTCATAGGCGCGAGGCGTCCAGCCTCTGGACTCGGTCCAGGATCTCACCACTTCTGCCTCAGGCAGTGACATGTCCTTGCTCAGCAAACAACACATTAACAAGAACACCAGCCTGGGGACCGTTCAAAATGCAGGTGTTTGCATGGGGATTAAGTAATTAACTGTGATTGTAATTGTGCCATTTCCCAGCGACATTCCCCTTGACTGCTGTATTCCTGGTTCTGAATAAAATGCACCAGCTTGCTCCTCTGAACAGCGCCCCCTAGTGCTCATCACCTTGGGTCCCTCGAAGTTCAGTTCAGGAATCTTGAAGGTGTTACACAAATGGAAAGCGTAATTCCCCAATCCATATTCTGGTTGTCTGATCAGACCGTTCTCTCACCTTCTCTTTGGCTCCTTCCCTCCTTATCTTACCAGTTTCTTAGCTTTCTAACAACAAGGTGGTTCTGTGCACCAGTGTCATGTGACCCACAATCGCACACACATCCAACCCGTCCGTCATCCATACATCTGTCAGCTACATGACAAATTTCATCATATGCAAACGGCCAATAAACACGAACCTTCAGTCCGTCAATATCCGTCATCCATTTACTGTTGAGATTACCGTCCCGCTGATTAAAGCATGCTGAAATTCGCATTTCTGTCCCCCGTTTTGCAATGCAGTGCTTCTCAAAGCACTGGGAACAGTGCAGCCTCCCTCTTCATCTTTTATTTATGTGGCACATCAATATTTCAGCTTGTTTCCACTTTCCAGAAAAGAGCTGCTTTTTCATGCGTGGGTTTATTTTGGCTGCCCCCCCCCCCTCCCCTCCACATTGCTGTCAAGCCGCAGCATTACTATGCACAGGTGTCGCCCCCTGGTGATGCTGATGCCACGAGCTCAGTGCCGCTAGGAGAACTGGGATCTCGTGTTTGGCACAGACTGTCCTGGCGAAGGGTGGCAGAAGCTGGGCTGGGAGATGAGTTGAAAACAGAAGGTCAAACCCCCCCCGTGAAACATCTCTCTGAAAGCTTCAGGAATAAGCGGGAGGCAACATAAAACCCACTCGGTGACGCACACCATTACGCACCATGCCTAATGAGTGTGTCGTATCAGCAAGAGGCACCTTTGGGATTTTAGATGGAATCAGAGATGGTGGGGGGAATTCCGGTGTGTGTGCGCCCCCCCCCCCCCACCCCAGCCCCCTCACTGCAGCAGTCCTGTGACAGTGTCTGCAAACCCGTGCCGGAGAATAAGCGGATTTCTCACTGGCTACCAGAATAACTCCTGCCACCTGAGTGCTAATGGAGACTAAACAGATGCAGATCTGGTATGATGATGTCATCATTACGCGCCACGACCCGCCCGCCTGTTCCTCCTAACTGAGGGGAAGCAGATTAAGGTGCCATGGAATGAGCTCAGGTTTATCCAGACTGTCATTCGTTTAACCGAATCAAACCCCGATGGGCAGGAAGACCATCCTGCTTACGATAAAAACAAACGATCTGACCTTTATCCTTAATGCTCTTCTGGGCAGGCAGCAGCACACGCTGCAATTCTTCTAGAACATTCTGTCCCCGTATTTATGGACCATACAGAGAGCAGCCACTTTTCGTCCCGTTTGCGAGGAATACATTATTGAGGCTATTTTGAAAAGTGGTTCCTCTCGTCACGACATCTCCAGCAGACACTGTGACCTTCTGACCTGAGACATACCTGAAGACCCTCTCTATAGGCCCAACATTCTGTGAGGCCCCATGGTGACCTGCTTTTCTTACCTTGTCCTCCAGATGATTTGGTGTTTCCAGTTGTGGCTCCAGATCCTTGTCTCTGCCAAACAAACGAAAACTTTTAAACCATAAATAAAACATTAAAAGCCAAAACCAGAGCCTATGCTGATGAAGACGCCAAGCCCGCGAGGTCAGTGTGCCTGTCCCTGAGGCTAACCCCGGATGGCAGCTAGGGGGCGCTGGTTGGGGAACAAAACCAGCCTGGCTGAACAAGCACCTACTTGTTAGTTTCACCTGGTCGTTTTTCCCACCCTAGGTCCTGCTTAATGAAGTGGGCCTCTAATGAACGTCCAGAGAGTGTGCTTCGATGCTAAACCTGAATGGCTCGTTAGGGGCCCAGCGTGTGGAAAACCGACTCATTTAATGATTCAGCTGCTCCAAAGACTGGCTGACCCTGCTTTTGCAAAAAAAGTGTCTGCTAAATAAAATGAAATGACTAGATATATTCTGCCTACCTGGTATGTGTGCTACAAAGCTGCACTATCTGAATCCCTGCCTATAGGCTCGTCCAACACTTCCTTTGTTTGGCCAGCAGGTGGAGTAGTGGTTAAAGCACCTGATTCTGCTTAACTGAGCAGGTCCCCCTCCCGTGCTGGGCTACGTGGGTGTCGCTAGGCCGCAGAGGCGGAACAGGACTCCCTAAATGGTGGCCCGCAGACATCAAGCCATGATGTGTTTATCCATGAGTCATGCAGCCAGAGATAAACAGTCTGCCAGGTATAGCAAGTCTATCTCTTAGCGATGGACTCCTGGTGGGGGCGGGATGGCAGCCAGCCTGACGGGGCGGAGCCTTCCCCCCGGAGGCCTGCAGGTTTTTAGGCCCGCCTTCTCCAAACTGCGGCCCAGTGTGCTGCACGTGTGAGACTCGGTGAGTAATGCAGGGTGAGCGTAGTCACGCACTGCTCATGAGAACAGTGACCTATACTTGCTGGAGCAGGAACTCCACCCGGCGCCACATTCAGGTCGGACTGAGGAAGGCGGGGCTCTTTTTCTCGCTGACCCCCCCCCCACCACACATTTACCCCAAGGAAGACCCAGGGCTAACGCTAATTCTCCTGAGGCGCTTTACCCGTCAGCCGGTCTCCCACCCCCTGGAGCATGTTGGCCGTGCCCCATTACCCCCCCCCCCCCCCCCCCCC
>JABFEB020000061.1:3102018-3131251 GCA_019775895.2 Stomatorhinus ivindoensis | reverse complement strand
GTACTCCGAGTTATATACGAACTCTGACACTTTTAATTATGCATTACTGAGGGTTATTCTGTGTTGACAGTCTGATTAAAATGCACTGCGATTAAGCCATGTAAATCATTAGCCTGGCCCTCCCAGTGCTCCCAGTGCTCCCAGTGCTCGCGTTTGATCTGCTCTCCTCTTGGCTTCTCACGATCTGTCCCAGTGTGGCGCTCAGCTCTCACTCCCATGCTGAACACCACTTAGAGCAAAAGTGTGTGCAAAATAAATAAATGTAAATGATCCCGTATTGCATTTTTTGATACATAATGCCATAGACCTGTGTCCTTTTCTATGTGCAATCATGACACTGCTATTCTTCTTTCAAAGGGTAGCTTGACATTTTCTGCCGGACTGAACCACCTTCGGCTACCAGGTAAACTTACCTAATGATACAGTGATATATCGTGCAATACTAAGCAGAAAAATAAGTGGCTTATTTATCATCTTCATATGCTCCACATGCCCCATTCTGGTATAGCACCAAATCTACCACTAACCACGGGAAACAGTTTAATACACTTCTCTGTTTAATCCTCCCTTTATGAGATAGCAAGTCATTCTGCATTAACATTCATAAGAAATCCTCCTGTCAAATTTAAATTAGCAGAGTTTAGAACCATCCAGGAACGTCTTCGTTTACCTCTTTTAATCCCGTTTGACTGTATATTAACCACAGCAGTGATGCTGGATTTACTGCACTGCAGTGTTAATCCAAAAAAATAAGACAGCATGCACGACTCTTATTTTCACTAGGCGAGCATCCTGAGGCCCGCGGGGAAAGGGGGGGCGTTTCAATGTGCGAATCTGGCTGCGTCGTGTCCGAGCGCGCAGCCTCCCGCGTTGCCGTCACGCGCTGACAGCTGCTTTAGCGCCCGCGCTCCCGCCACATGGCGCTAAAATGCACCCGCTTGTCAAAATTCTACTTCAAACGAGAAACTGGAGTATCTTGTTTTCACGCCTGGCTTAACGGAACACAAGGGCATACGGTTCTGCGTTTACGTCGGATCAAACTGCTCAGCTGCTCCCCGGGAAGAGCTGACAGTTTTTAGGATCAGTTTACAGGATTATCTCCGTCACCTTAATTCTGCCAATTCCATTTCCCCCACCCGTTCAGAATTAACGTCATAATCACCTTTACCATAATAAAATTGGTGGATTGATGGAGAGATTTAAACTGGACCTATCAGAGCCGATCCGTGTGCAATTTTCATGTTATAATGGGAACGCGGGGAACGGCGTGCCTGAAAATCGCCAGTCTAAGATCCTACACGTGTGAAAACCGCGATTAGTTACTCCATGCTTCCGCGGAATGAAGAATATGCAATTCAAGAATGCAGAACTGCAAGTACGGAACATTTTATATTGCGAAGCGCTACGATGTGAATACTAGAATGTTGAGTTATATAGCAGAATTTAGAATTCTACAAAAGTTTTCAATTTCTTTTATGTCTGAAGATCACGTTTCAGATGGAAGAATAGGGCACTGCCTTGACAGTTTTCTAACGTCGCAACTGCAAATACATATTGGATGAGAGAACTGAACAAATCAACAGCCCAGTTTGGAGATGCAGATAATTGGGTTCTACTGCGGCAGCGCTGCTGCGTGTAAATGTCTCAGTATCTGAGACCCTGGTCTTCTTCAGCATCCACGATGGTTGACAGCAGCAGGGTTCCAGCGAACCTGTGGCAGATGAGCCCGTCATCAGTCACGACCACGGATTCTGCTGTCCTACTCACACTGGCAAGTCCATCTTCACCTTTCACCCAGAATTCTTTTTTTTCCCTTTTATTTCACCTCCTTTTATAAAGAAGACTTTTCCAGGCAGAACAGATACATACAGCCAGCCAAGAACAGAAATGCTCCCTGAAATAATCAGATAGCTAGCCGCCATCTACTGCCCCCTATCGGTGCAGCTGGGAAGAGCCCCATTAAATTTCCTCTGTCGTGCCCTATTCCTGTCTCTCAAATTACGACCGTGGCCGAGGGTAATATGGCAGCTGGTGAACAGTGAGATTAAACCCTAAGCACTTATTGTAATAAGTATTCATTGAAGAGGATTGATAACTGAGAGAGTAAAAGGTAGTGCATCACCTGCATTCCAACTGAAAAAGAAACTTCATGCAATCTTTCTTGGTGCAGTAACACTGTACCCACAGACAGATAGTAGCCTGGTCTTGAGTTATTTTGCCTACCTTTAGTACCCTTTTAAATGGCTACGCAACAATTTAGAGCTGTTAGAACCTGCTGACCAATCACATCAGTTCTAAATCAGCCAATGACTGCTCTCGTTCCATAAGCCTTTTCTGTCAGTGCTATCAATTGTAAGGGGATTTGAGAGGGAGAGCATTGCTGTGTGTGTATTAGGTTTATATTACATTGTGGGGACCAAATGTCCCCCACTATGTAATAAAAACCGGTTACTTTGACATTCTAGAGACTATTTATCTGGTCCCCACAAAGATCAGTGAATGCAATCAAAACACTTATAATGTCAAAAGTCTCATATTTGGTTTGGTTACTTATGGTTAAGGTCAGGGCTGGGTAGGGGTTTAGGGTCATCATATTTAGGATTAGGGTTATGTTCATAGAAATTAATGGAGAGTCCCCACAATGACAGGAATATATGAACTGTGTAAGTATGTTTGTTACAACCTGGAGACTTTAAAAATGTCAACCTTCTGTAGTAGCAAGAACTACTGGCAGAAGCTGTTGTGTTTATCGAACCTTTTAAAAGGTTATGGTAACATTTTCATCCTAAAATATCAACAGAGCCATTCCTTCCTGAACTGTACTTCATCTTAGCGGCATGCATTAACAGAAAAATCTTTGAACAGTTAATGGCCTGAGTCAGTGTGACAATGTGTGAGGTCTGCATCCACTACTGGATGGCGCTCCTGTCCCCTTTTGTGGTGTGAGGGGACTGGGGCCCCTTTGGGGACCCGATTACTCTAGTGGGGGCCCTCACAGACCGCCAGGGCACCGCTGAGGTTGTCCAACGAGGGAGCGGAGATTTCAGCTGTCAAACGATGTCTGTCCGTCGCCATGGAAGCGATTGTTGTTATGGGATGGGAAGCAGGGAGATTAAAGTGAATTACGGTCCCCAGAATGTAACAACAGCAGGAGGCAGTGAGAAATACTTCAGATTGCTGGCAAAGGAAGGAGAAGATTCATCAGGCAGCAAGTAAAGTAACAGCCATAGGCCTGTCAGCCAATATACTGTAATATATTGTATACCTAATGTGGCTTTGCAGTGGTGTACGTGTGCAGTGTCTGTCTAAGGATCCTGTGTTTGCACTCTGGCATTTATACACAATCACGGCGGGGAATTTTGAATTTCAAATTCTGCACGACCATTACTTCATTCTTTATTGACATATTTGGAAAATAATGACAAATAACTGTAAACACACATATGCATATGCACCACATTAATGGTGTAATCTCTTCCGCCCCCAAATGCTTGTGAAACAAACACGTGAAATCGCTACAGGATTCTTAAAATCCACAGGGTCAAAAATCACAGTGTTAGACAGCGATTGCTTGTGTGCTCCAGGCCAAGATCCATATCTAATCCACCAGCAATGACTGGGCTCACCATTCAGCAGCAGAAGGGTGTCTGTTCACGCCCAATCGCGGGAGTGCCTGTTGTTGCTTTGAGAGCGTTTCTGAGTCGCTTCGAAAGCACCCAGAAGCGAACTGCAGTCTAATGAATAAATGCAGGCACGGATTTTACCAGGAAACGTAATTAAATAAATTTAACTTGGCATTTAATTGGAAAACTGTCAGGACACATCACGCGGATTAGTATTTCGGAATACCCCTCCTCCAGTCGTGCAGACAACTCTGACGCAGGGAAGACGATCCCTCCCCGTCCAGCAGCCATGGGTCTAAACGTTGGTGTGTCCAATCAGGGCTGCTGCTATAGATTCTTGGCCCTATGAAAGAATATCAAATTGGGCCCCCTCCCCAGGCCAATCCAATAATTATATTCCAAATTTTTGGAATCATCCTGACTTCCTCCTCTGCTTGAGACATAACCACCGCATTCCGGGCCATAGTGGTGTCACTCTTCTGGTCCTTTGAACAGCTTTCTTCAGATGATCTGGAGAGTCTTTGGAATTTGACATAGACTCTGAGCACCATTAACTGTACAGCAGAGGCGGAGATGTCAGGTCCCAGGGCTACAAATCCAGACCAAGATTTTGTTTCAACCAACCAGTTGAGGATAAAGAGTCAGAGCAGTCCTCAACTGGTTGGTTGAAACAAAATCTTGGTCTGGATTTGTACTCTTTGGACCTGACATCTCCGCCTCTCCTGTACAGGGCATATAGTGAATAACAAATTGAAATACACATCTGCCAGGACTCTGGAGAGTAATACAGCATGTGCTTACATGTCTACCAGTCACATGATTCAGGTCACATGCACCCAGTCACATGATACGAGCCTGTTTTCACAAAAAAAAATTGTGCACCAATAAAAATTATCTTTGAAAAAAGGATCGGGGGGGACAGTAATTGGTTATGCAAGCAGAACCGGTAGCCCATGCCTGTAGCACAAATCACAACTCATTGTAAGACCACAATTCCTTTCTAAACTCTAACCCATAACCCCCACCTCATGAAGTGCCGTGTGCCCATAAAGGCCCTAAATTTACCCCCTGCTGTAATTCCTGTTGTCACAACTGACAGCTTCGTAATGACACAGAAGCCTGTGCTGATATGTGGACGACAGAGGAGTCATCGGTCACCGGTCAGATTCGCAAAGCCTCCAGTCCTCACGGCCAATCGGATTGCTTCTCCTGAGCGTCTCTCCCTCACCACATCACTGCTACTCCAGGTCTGCAGCACTTTCAGATCCCAACCTCCCGCAAACTCAATGGCCCAGCCGCAGCCTGATTATGCTGCAGGAGACACGGTAAAGTGTCCTGCCGTGCAGCCCTGAATGATATGTGTATATATTTGGTTAATGTTCACATAAAGCAGACCCAAGTCCCCAGCACATCTGTACATGGTGCACATTTGCACACATCTGTGCTCTGTGTCTCTACACATATCTAGAACAGCCCAGAAAACTGAAAACAGTTCCCGATATAAAAACAAAACTAGAACGAGGACTTCTAAATTTGGACCCTATGTTTCCATTTTAATATGGAAATTGCACACAGATTGGCTCAATTAATAACATTTTTCACTTGGTTAAGGTTTTTTTTCAGCAACCTGTTATTTCCATCTGATAGGACATCTGTTGTCATGACTACGCCACAGCATCACGGTGACATGTGGTGGGAGGGGCGTGCCAGCGGCGGGCGCCAGCTGCAGCGGCGAGTGAAAGCTAAGCGGAGCCAGCGGCGGGCGCCACCCGCCACGCGCTCCACTCGCTGCGACCGCGAGCCCACGGCGACGAGCATCGCGGCCAGGACACCTGAAGAACACGTGCAATGGGATAGGGGCTGCATTAGCAACGTGCTGCATCAGTGTGTAATAAATACAAAACCAGCCCTGCCTCCCGTTACACACAAAAATCCACAATCGCAGCCCTGTGCAGCCTTAAACTGTACCTGGACCAACATAACTCAGGTCAAGTGGCTGTTGGAGATAGACGGATGATCAGTATTTTATTAGCAGATCAAATGCATAACAGCGGAGCAGCAGACTGTAAAAGATCAGCCCATCGCTCCTTATCCCAAGAGTGGCAGATGGAGTAACGGTCAAAAGCTCGTCCAAATGCTTGTTCAACTCTGACGTCCATAAGCAGGATCTTTCCCAGTTAAAATTAATAGGTCACCCATATAACCATGTTTAACCTCTTGGAAGACTGTCTGTTTACCTTAAGCTGGCTTCAATCAAGGACTTCTGGATGTCTTCCGCGAACACCATATCTTACTGTTAAATTACTATTTAAAATGGTGCTTCGGACCGTCCCCGCACTATGCCGGGGCCAGTTCGGCGCTTAGAATCATTGCTAAGCTGCTCTGCTGGGCTCACAGGCTTTTCCCTACATCGACATCCGGCTTAGTTTACTTTCCACCTTCTGCGAGGGACATAAACTTTCCATGAGTCAGCCGCAGCCGCTGAAATAATCCACGACCTGTTGTTAATTTTTCTCACTTTTGCAAACACTTCGAAATTCACAATAGTCTTTTCCCTGTGTGTCCTTGATCCCCACTGGCCCAAGTGCGCTAATATACTCCACGGGAGGATTTGTGCAGCCGAGGGATCGATTTGGGCTACGGTGTCAGTGCGTCACGGTCCATATAGGCCTACCTTTTAGTAATATTGTTTATAATCCATGTCCTCTCTCTTCAGCTATATGTTGTGGATGGACACTGTCCAGATGGTGCCGCAGCTATCCGAGAGCAGCCCCTCTCATAGTGAACTTACGTGGTTGGGACAAACCCACCCAGCCACCCCATGCAGGATATCCCGGGAAATCACCGCAAAGCGCTTATTTACACACAGGGAAACGATTGCGGGGACCGCGCTTCACACCCCGCTTCTCATTAATCCTACAAAGCGTATCGGCTTTTAAAAGATGGCGTTTTCCCATCGCCTCAGTTAGTATAAGGCATGTTCAAAAAGTATAAACCATCCCGTAAATTACACAGTCTATTACCTACAGTGCGCTAATCTCCGTTTTGTACGAGGGAATCATTTAAAGTGATCTTTCCATTGCACAATGACAACGAACCATCCTGACCAAAAAAAACCCACAAAATATTTCAATTTGTCACAACGTATAGTACGTGAAATATTAATAAATATTATAAATACAGCAGTGGGAATTGTTGTACGCCTGACCCGTCTTTGAACCTAATTTAATAAAGTTGTGGGACTGCTCCAGAAAATCTAGGATTTTTTCCCTCTGAATGATATCTATTAATATCTAACCGGAGTCATTTCAAATTAACGGGGTCGGATCATCTGAGCCCAGAGATCAAGCTGCAAGTTCACCATGAGAGCTGCCCTACGGTCGTTTTCCGCCTCCAGGTAACAACTCGGGAATTTTAATTATTCTGCTGCGCTATGGAATCAAACAGGATAAACCCAGGCGGGTGTTGGGTTAAGAAACCAGGGTATTGATGCTTAAAGTCATATTCTGTTTTCCAAAAAGTACACAATTTTCCGCATAAATCCGCTAACGTCCCTTCCATCTGCGGACGGTGTCCCACGGTGCGACACCTTACACACAGAGGATTTGTGCCAGATTAGCAGAATGTGAGGACGGGACGGCGAGCCGAAGAGCTTCGGCGCAGCGCATGCATTGCTGCAGTATGTCATGCATCTGCATCCGCAAGAAAGTGATACCTGTCACTACACCCGGCAGCCAGACCGCAAAAACAAACTTCTCCACTAACATTCACAAACTTACGCCACGGCAGATGAAAATGAATACATACTGAAAATCCCAAGGCTCAAATTCATAAAGGAACCAGAAGCGCATGGACACCGCTAACATTTCTTGGTTTATGGTGAACCACCACTAACACTTAACTAGTATTGCATGGTGTTTCCCGGCCCTTTAAGGTATAAATCAAACGCTTACCTCGCTCATGCTTTTAAAGGGGTTTTTGCGCGGGTGCGGCACAACACGATACGGTACGGTCTGAGGATTTCACAGCTCGTTGGTTGCCCACCGCCGGTTTGCAGTCCACACTTTGCGATCTGGCCAAGCAAACGGCTTTATAGAGTTCGGGGAGCAACTCCTCAATGTCATCACATTCCCACTAAACCAATGGGAAAGGCAATCGGCGAGGCTCCCTCGCAAGTTACCACCCAAAGCCTGTGTGAGAGGGCGAGAGTCGCTCTCAGTTCAAGTCGTGTGAAAAGCACGGTATAGCATCATTAACGATGCAGTATGAGTGTTCGCGGGGATCTGTAATCCTATTTAAGCGCAGTATTTACTTTCCCACATTTCCCCACGTTTTTTAAATGTCTCTTCGGGTGGGGTTTCCTGTCCCGACGAGGTGTGTCTGTGTAGTGACTCTGCAGTATATACACGGTACTCTACGGTACACTCAGGCTGGGGTCCCGGGTCGCATATTCCCTTTATGTGGAGAAACTCCGCTCTCCCACTACGAGTGCTGCATGAAAGTCTAATGTTACGTAAGGACATTCTCGTGTGATGCGGAGAAATCGTGAGGGGAATACAGGTGTACTAATACGCTCTAATTATTAGCAATAATAAAACGGGCAGATCTATCCTCTATCTGCAAAAAATACATTCTCCAAATTTCAACTTTTAAAATTGTTGGTGTTTTTTTCTAAAAAGATTAAAACGACAAGACAATCTCAACCAATCTCATCGTTAATACAAACACCCGACAGGCTCAGCACCAGCTGTTGGGCATATGCAGAGAAGCGGGCTGACCGCGGCGTTAGTTGAGGACTCGCTCCGCATGGTCCGCCGAGGACCTGGCGGGATTGATTTCAGCCTGGATTGATAGTTCCGGCCGCGGTAACCCGCTGTATTCCTCAGTCACCGCCACGAGGCAAGGGGACAGCACGTGGAGTTTCATCGAATAAAGTAATCAATAAGCATTACTTGATTACTTAAGGCAGTTCGCCATGTTGGACTTTACATAAATACGTTTTTACAAGAGTGATGCTCCCCTAATATTAATTATTGATCTAACATTTGCCATGCAGAAAACAGGGCGATTGTTCATAAAAAAGCATCAGGGAATGATTTCTGCTATTTTCCGATTTTACGCCCTGGGCAGGGACGATGCTTAGTTCCGTTGAACAGTGTACACGATATGAGAATCAGCATATTCTATTCCACCTGATTGCCATATGAACGTTTGGAAGACGTGAGAGCTATTACAGAACTGGAAAGATGTGTCAGTGTCTTCCAATAGGCTGAAGCTTGAAGAATGTGTTTACCAGCGAGAGTACATCGTCATCTAAGAGCAACGGTGAACCGAAGGCGGAAGAATCACCGGTCACAAGCTTACCAGGTCTTATTTAGACTGTGCTACACCGTCTGTGCTGTACGTTTCACCGGAATCAGTCACAGTCAAACCAAGGTGTCTCTCCTCCAACCAAATATAGGCAGTACACACGGGCGGGTGTGGTCTCTGGGGCCCCACTAAAAAACTTTGAGGCCCCCTCTAGTGTAATGACTGTTTCTGGCCAACAGGGGGCCTACGCAAATGCGTGGTTGGAAAGGCAGCGAAGAGCGCCGCTGTCTGTTGATGGTGATTAAGATTCACATCTCTGAGAGTCTGGCATCAGCGACAGAAGCATCAGGCAAATTTACTGACTCTCTCGGGGTCCAAAATTCATACAGCATATCCTGTTGCCATGCAACCAAGCCTGACACTTTGGTGGGTCTTTTGCCCCTTGACATGGGGTGCGGTCGGCGGGGAAGGAGGTGTTTCCCGGTGATTCGGGGAGTTCATCGCAAGCAGCTGTCCCAGGGAAGAGTGCAGAGTAACGGCAGGCATTCTCGGAGTGGAGGTGGTTACCCCTCCTTCACGCTGTGAGAGTTCACGGGTTTCTCTGTGAAACAACCAAAAAACACAGAAGTAATTAGCACCCCGGGGGGATTCTGGGTAATTTCTTGCTCAAGAGTAAAGCGGGGGGACCCCAGCCGGGAATGGAAATGTCTTCGGGGTTTGAGTCGTAAGCAGCTCACGACCTCCTCCGATGGCTTGGTCGTGAGAGCCGGGCGCACGTCTGCGTGACTCTGCTCCGCCTGGTGTTTACATATGACGGCTCGTGCCGCGTATCCAGGCGCCCAGAACGAGCCCGTGAGGAATGCGAGGTGAGACCCAGCGGATAAACAATGGAGACCCCTGCAGAGGTCCTCTGCTTTTGCTCAAACTGGGGGTTGGGCAATCTAACGTGACCCATTTTATTAGATTAATATAGATTGTATTTGGCTCCAAGGGGCTTTGATTGTGGATTTTCAACATGGATTTGATTTTGAGTTCAGCAAACTGAAAGTATCTGCCAGATATCCTGTCATGGTCTGCTAACAGCCGGCCTGTAGGACCTAAAGTGTGTATCTTCTCTGAGTCTTAATTGCTCATGTCCTTGAATGAGAGTGAAAAGCTGAAAAGGCAAAATAATTAGCTACCATCTTGCTGGCATTTACCATCCATCCATCCATCCATCCATCCATCCATCCATCCATCCATCCATCCATCCATCTATCTATCTATCTATCCTTATACCACTACTTCCGGTGAGACTTACATACTGCTATTGCTGTTCTGCAGTAAATTTTGAAGAATGTTTCTTCGACAGTACATAACAGCATTTCTCGAGAGCAGTTCGGGGCGAAAGCGTAAACGTCAAACCGTTGCAGCTGTGAGAGCTCCGCAGAATGCCTGAAGCGGGACCTACAGCCCTAACGAGCTCAGCCCAGCGTTTCCATCGCCCGGCACTAATTAGCCACCACGCACGCCATCTTCGGCTTCTTGGAGTCTCCGTGTCTCTGTCTGCTTCCACCAAGTTCTTTCAGAACCTCGGCCCCTTTCTCCAGACCTCTGCCCCCCTAACCCAAAGCTCCCTGGGTCATGTGACTCCAGGGCCGCCTCCTCGTCGGCACCATCCCCCATCACATGACCACCAATGGTCCATTTCTGAGTCCTGGCCTCGGCTCGCTAACGCTGTTAAATATTTATACCCTGTAAATATACGCTGGGCTCCTTTGGCAGGAATCACATTTGCTAACATATATCCGCTCAGTTAGTCTACCCTGGATCCTCTCTTCATGCAATGCTGGTGACGCTGCTGCCCACAGATCCAGCCTTCATTGCCATTTGCACTATTATCGCCGCTGCTAATTCCCATTATTTATCATTATTTATTACTCTGAAATTTATTATTCACTCATTCATACTATTTATGTGCAGATCTGCTGCTTCCGCCATTGTTTAAATTCTAAACATTCCAACATCGTTTACATTTGAATTGTGTGTCAGTGTAGATGGGGTTTTTTTCCCGCACTTATTCTGTCCATCTTTGTACTTTACGTATATATTTAGCATTGTGCTGTGTTACTGCATATGGTTGGTATGACAATAAAGCCCCACTTCGACTTGAGTTGATTTATGCTTCTGCGCTGCGTGAGAAATCTGCGCTGTGCCTTTAAGTGAGGTCGCCTCTGTAGAGTGCCGGAGTCATTCTGGATTGACAAACCTGTGTCGTTCGATGAGATATTTACTACCCAAACCCCTGGATCTGCTTCGCCATAATAAATGCACTCTGGTTCTGATCTAAACTGACCCGCTGGACCGGAGGCCTCGCTCTGATTAATTAATGCTAACGATAAAGTAATCATTGGGTTCTGGCCATCCATCTTCTTTAGGGGCCTCTATGCTTACATCACGCCAGCCTCCACTCACCACTGTTTGAGCGTGAAGAGATTTAGTGTCGCTAAGCTGCCCTCGCACGGCAGCGTCGAGACCCCGGGACGTTCTCGCCGTCTTCCCATGCCAGTGGACCGCCTGTACTGCTACCACAGCTGTGCTGCAGCGGGTTCTGCCGCTCGACGGACGGGGCGGCGATAATTAAATCGAAGTCGCAGTCACCCAAAGTGCTGACTGAGGGCAAAAATGCCCCATTTCCATTTCGCTGCTTCTGGTCAGTTCTGTCACACTCGTGTGTTGGTGATCGATGCCAGCTGCACTAGGAGAGGTCCTCCTGGTGTGCAGAATGCCAGCCCACTTCGGCTCTGTCGAATCTCACTCTGGGCACCAGGGTGGGAATCAGGGCTGGTCCACAACTGGTCTGATGATGTCTTCATTGTTACCTTCTTCCTATAGCCAAACTCCTGGTCACCAGGATGCTGTGTTTTCGGGGGTGTAAATAATGACTAGCAGCGCTCTGCAGTTCTCAGAAAGCATTGTTGCATCACCATCTCCATAGCAACAGGGTTAATGGCAAATTCATTGGTAATTAAGAAGTGCTCTTTAAAATAAACTTTACAGATTTCAGAATCACAAGGGCAACATCAATAAATGTTGATAAATCCTTCTTTTTATGGATGCCATACCCAAATCATAACAGAAATATCTTCTGGTGAGGTCAGTAACTCTTTTCTCGTGCAAGTGTGTAGTTTGATTTCTTGCGGTATGCAGATATAGTACAGCTATGAATAACATCCACATAAATAAACAGCCTGTTTTGGATGGAATTCCCCTAGCTGTTAGCAGATTGGACATAAATTCGCTGCACAGGCAATATTGTAAACAGATAGTGATAGAGCGGTAATTAATCTAAATCAAGCTCTGCGGTCCCTTCCCAGGATGCAGTCACAGTGAAACTGCAAGCATTAGTTCATACTTTGACAGTGGCACCTGCCAAGACATTAGTGCGGGGATCCAAAGAAAGATCTTGGTCCTTGATTAGAGAAGAATCCTACCAACCCATTGAGGTGCTATCCATATTTATAACCCCGCATGAACTCCTGTGTGACTGAGTGAGTGGGCTATTGAGCCGTCAGCCATATTTGTTTGGGGGGTGAGTGGGGGAGCGTAATTGCTGACTGAGTTGTCAGCAATTCCCCGTACGACACCCGTCTGAATTCTTTGTGCTTTCGCTAAACTCGAAAATCAATACGGGTGCCCCTTCAGGGGCTGGACTGCTTGAGAACTGGATCGTGCGGGTTTGCCGCCCCAGCCGTGCATGGCCATTGGGCGTCTCTGTGTCCACCCTGTCGCAAATCGCCGGCTCCCAGAACCTTCCCACAATGCCCTCTAATTCGCTCAGCAGTCCTGAGGGACCTGAGCCAAACTTACGTCCAGGCTGGGAAAAACACTTATCGAGCAAAATAAGAATAAAAAAAGAAAAAAGAGCCCAGTAATCAAAGCTAGCCATGCGAATAATTACAAGGAGTAATTGCAGGGAAAACATAAAGGAAATGAAAAGCTTTTAAGGAAACTGCCTACTCAGGCTACCTTGCGTCTGGTCCAGGGCGGGACGGGGCTGAAGACAGGCCCGTGCTGAGAGGCGGGGGTTAGAGGTCAAAGTAGGGGGCGGGGAGTAGCTTTCAGAGCCATACTGTGCGGCCCGACTCCTTTATGGTGACTGCCCCCTTATGGCGTTTTTTAGTATTAACAAAAATATGCACCCGTTTCTGTTCACAGTCACATATGTGTGTGTAAGCTGAATCAGTGTTTACTTTAATGTCACGTATGACATATTTGCTGCTTTATGTATGATGTGCACACTGCTGTCGTGTATGGCACCCGGATCGATGGCTATCTTGGTGCTTAGATTAATTGATCTGGGTGACAAGTGTGAAAGAATGGATGCTTTTTTTAAGCAGTGACCCTGCAAAACAAACAAGTGAATATGAATTACACAGAAAATAACTGATATAATATAAATATAAGTGATATGAATGAATCTGAGGCTGGGAAGCAATTTTGTAGACTGTCTACTTGATGTTCAGTGCTTTACCACATCACTGACCGATTTGGTATCCATCATCCTGCCCGATATGATATCCGTCATCCTGCCTAATTTGGTATCCGTCATTGGTACATTGGTATTATGATTTAATAAACAAACACGTGGACAAATGATCATTTTAAGGTGTAATGTGAATGCTTTAGATCACAAGTAACCAGTAAACTGCTAAATGTCAGTCTTCTTTGGAACACCCTGCATCATTTGACACAGCCCAGTGGGCAACACTGAGTAGCTCGCCTGAGTGTCTCTCAGAAGATATGTTTATGTGTTTGTCTTGGATGTGATCTGTGATTCTGGCATGACTGTCAGCAGATGGGAAGCTTCTCCCTCATTGGGGGGCTGAAGGCTGCGCTGTATGGGCTCAGGGGTGGGAACGAGGCCAACGAACCAGATTCTCTGATCTGAGCTGCTTGGCGACTGGGATGAAGGCCTTAACCCGGCCCCCGTTGGGCAACTCGACATCCAGCTAAGACTGATTAATGTTAACATGATGACGGTTGCTATATGAAACTTAGCCAGAGAAGGCCTAGCAGATGGCCCCGGCCGCGAGAGTCTCGCGATCATGCTGTTGTAACTTTAAGTGAACACATTTTCAACAGGAATAGGGCTGATTCTAGGATTTTCTTTTAACGCGAGACACATAACATTAGCCTTAACATAAGCCAATGACGTGTTTTGAATCGGTGAGTGACGTGGGAGGAGGCATTCCTGGGGCCAATCGGCTTTCACCTAAGCTCCTGTGGCCCCGCCCCTGTATATGCTTCTGATATTATACTGTGAAAATGGGGGAAAACACAAGCTGTTTGGGGCTTCTGAGACACTGGAGGGGGGGGTGTTTTACTGAGCCTGAATTCACGCAGGTCGCTTGTCTCCATGAGCAACGCTGATCCCAGGTCAGCAGTATGTCAAGCACACGTTTAACCTCCATGTTGAACAGCGCTGACCAACACGGGTGAGTCAGTGGGCCACATCCATGCAACGCCATCAGGGCCGGCCCAACCCCTTTCGGGGCCCTGAGCGAAATCTGATTAACCTCATTGTCATCTGTCACTTTCCTTCCCATTCTGACAGGCTGATCAGTGGGGGCGCCCCCTGGTGGCCGCTGGGCCTTAAGCAGCTGCTTAGCTTGCTCATGCCTTGGGCCGGACACCATCAGCTCTGACTGGGTATATTCAGCAGTTCAGTCCGACGTGGATGCAGCAATGCAATAATCACCGTCTTGGTTGTATTAATAGGAGAAGTTGTGGGCGAGCGAGAGGGTCGGTATCTCACCATCAGCAACCAGGGGATCAGCGAAGCTGGGGGTGGCTGATTCATTGCGTCCCCCTCGTGCTCGCCTCAGCCAATTACATTAGCGGGCCCCGCTCGCTTCCCAGCGCCATTTATGGGATTGAATTGCTTAGGCAGGCAGAGCTGCTGGACTGACCCTAAAAGCAGAGGGATCTCAACGCCGTGCATCAACCCTCCATGAAGGACCTGTATCAGGCTCCAGTGATTATCTTCCCGCTCTGATAAGCCAACGAAAATTGCAAACGGTGAGAAAAAAAAAAAAAAGACAGATCTGGCCGTGCAGGGGAGCTGGGTGCCAGAACAGCGCCCTCTACAGCGAGCGATGGAAATACAGATTTTATCACCTAGCAGCAATCCTGAAAGGGGATTCAGTGTGAAGCGGACACAGGGTCGGCCCAAACCTTTTCGGGGCCACAAGTAAAATGTGATTAATTTATTTGTCATCTTCCTTTCCATTCTGACAGGCTGAGCAGATGGGGGCGTCCCCTGGTGGTCGCTGAGCCCTAAACAGCCGTTCAGTCCTCTCACGCATTGGGCAGACCCTCTGGCCGGACACGTCGATCCTGCGAGACCGATGATGCGGCCCACCGGCTAATTTGACACGGTGCGATTTAGTGAATCCTTTAGCGCGGCGCAGTTTAAAAGTGTGCTGTCTGTAATGTGCTGAATGCAGCCGGCCGGTACTGGAGCCGGCGATTCTCCCAGTCGCGGCAGGGGCCTGCTCAGCAGAAGCATTCAGCCTGAATGTGTTGGCAGGATCAGTCCACCGGATTCACTGCTCCCATCTGCTATGATCCACAGCTGCTTGCATTTTGCTGACATTCATCCAGAGGTGGAAAAACGGAGGGATCACACACAGCTTCAGTGCCCTTAGGAGACTGACTTAGAACATACAGTAACTGTTATCTACGTGTGGCTTTTCCCTCCATTGGAAAGCCTCTTGGGATCAGTGGGTACCTCAGAAGCGTTTTTGGACTTAAACTGGACTTCCCGCATCACGTGACTCCCTCCAGTACCGCCCAAACCGTCCCACTGACGACTCCACCGCTCTCCACCTGACCCTGTCTCATCTGGAAAAGAAGAGCACCTATGCAAGAATGCTATTCATGGACTTCAGCTCAGCATTCAGCAGCTCGTGGGAGTTATACTTACACAAAAATGTTTTGAGGGCAGAATGAAAACGGTTCAGAGACATAACCAATTAGATTGTAGAGGAGGCGGGACAAAGACATCTGATTGGTTGGACCCTGGGTTCAATATTCCTTTAAATTAACTCAAATTGACTAATCTGAATGACTTGTTAAAGCATAGCACACAACTTAAAACAATTAGCCTGTTTTGGGGGGGGAAGCAAGCTATAGCTCTAACCCCCCCCCCAAATAAAAATGCATTTATCAACTTAAATCATAAATATTTTGCCATCGCCCCCCTCCTCCTAGTGAAAACTTACCCGTCTTATCCATTCATCTCTAACTATGTCCCTGCATATGCCTATTTATTTACTTTTGGGAACTTGGCTTCCCATCTTAATGATACATGATTGGTCTTTTTTTATCAAACACGGACTTTGTATATTGACAAATAACTATAAAACTTAATGAGTCAGACACATTCAGTGAAGTGTGGTTTAAGCAGTGGACTACTGGGATTTTCAGATTATGTATTTCTATACAACTTCATTAATACTGGCACTGCGTCCATTCACCAGCAGCTATTGAACGTGTAGTATACATGCCAACAGTCAAATATTCATTAATATTCGCCCGTAAAATAATATGGAAAACCAATGGGTGTGTAAAAGTCACTATAAACTCAAATTGCTGAGCCAATATCTCATCGCAGCAGAAATGACCTCTTTTCATAAATATTAACAAGATTTAGCACACACAGCGAAAGGGCCCGAAATGCAGAAATGATCGGTGTGCATCCCTGCCTGTGGACATCGAAGGTCTGTGATTAAAAACTGCCTGACTTGCGTGTTCAGAGATATTCCAACTGGAAGCCTGAATATCAAAAATACAGCCAACTTTACCACAACAACAGGATTCTCATGGACAAGCCATTTTGAGAGTTTGGGGAAGCTCGTTATGTCAACTTCTATGCCTGCAAAATTATGAGGTCCCCTCTATCCTCCATTGCGGATATCTTCCTCCTCCACCACTGTGGAGGGCCCCTCCCACCCTTTACACCCTCTCTCTGTCCCTCCCCAATCTGGCAGAAGGTACGGGAGCCTGGGGGAGTTTTATTTACACAGAAATGTTCTGAGGGCAGAATGAAAAATGATTGGTTCAGAGAGATAACCAATCAGATTGTAGAGGAGGTGCCTTCAATCAACAAGAGGAAGCAGGACCAACCAATCAGATGTCTTGGCCTCCTCCAACCAATCAGACCTCTGCAATTTGATTGCTGATCTCTCTGAATCAATCATTTTTGTTCTACCCACACAAAATTTTTTAAGTAAAACTCCCATGAGCAGTACAGGAGCGTCTGAGCATCTTTCTCAAAGCTGTTAGAACTCTAATCTCTTTACAAACCTTTACAAACCCCATTATAAACCTGGCTTACCATCAGCACTGGCCACTTATCCAGTGGATATTGCTCACACTGCACTATTCCCTACATCTGTGTCATATCTGTCATTTTATATTTGTTTTCCACAGTAACATCTGTCGTATTGTCTGGGCACTCCTAGCCCCCCTTTGTGTTAGTGCTCATATATTCTGTATTATTTTTATTCATTACCTATTATTCCCCTTTACTCCCCCTCCCTTATGCGTTGCACTCGTCTTATTTACAGTCTCTGCACTTTATGTATATATACTGCACGGCGGTCCGGGGGAACATTATTTCATGCCGTTGAATGGTGTGGATCGTATTTAGATGGTGTAACAATAAAGATCCAGTTGACTTGACTTGACTTGAATGTAAGTCAATTCAGCCGCTGAATCTGTAATCGCAGCCGGCGATGGTACCAAGAATTGTAAAACTAATTATGATATGCACCAGGGTGATTTTTATTTCAGCTTCCTTTAAATCTCGGCCTGTTGCGTTATTCGATGAACTCAGCATCCTTATGAATGAGGATAAGCAGCCCCCGGGATATCCAAAGTCCGGAATGTTCTAGGGGGGACCGGAGCTGTACTCAGGAGCAGGAGTTGTAATGGTCATCTAATATCCTAACGCCGCCTCAGCTTCTGTTTCATTCAATAACAGCCTCCGCCAGATAGTGAACCGCACTTTCAGGGCCTGTCTGCATTAATATGTTTTCGTTCACGGAGAAAATTTTCACCCCTGTCCGGCAACCAATCGTTCTGTGAAATTTCGCTTTTGCTAAATAAAATGGCTGCATTCACTTTAAACACACTGTTTTAGGCCTATATAAGATTAATTACAGCCAAACATTTATAAAAACTTAACTTTATTATTAATCATATACAGGGTGGGCCATTTATATGGATACACCTTAATAATCCAACACAATGGGCAGCACATTGAACACATTTTACAAGTGGTCAGAAACTTGTAAATAACTCATGAAAGAATAAAGTTATGTTAAAACCAAGCACACCATTGTTTTTCTTGTGAAATTCCCAATAAATTTGATGTCACATGACCATCTTCCAATTGAAAAAACAAAAGTTGGATTCAAAATGGGCGACTTCAAAATGGCCAAATGGTCACCACCCATCAAGTTTCCCCCCTCACATATACTAATGTGCCACAAATAAGAAGTTAATATCACCAACCATTCCCATTTTATTAAGGTGTATCCATATAAATGGCCCACCCTGTACTTCAAAACATATACTTCACCACTTCTAGAATTGTAAGAAAAAATTTGGTTGGACAAAAAAACATACAAATGACATGTTGTGCAACAAAAAAGACATAAAGTGCACCACTTCTAAAATATAAAAAGTTTTGGTTCAATGAGTAAATGGAAAATGCCAGAAATATATACAGTACAGTAAAGCCGACTGTAATTGCTGTGTCATTTGCCTTTTACACGGAGCAGTGTGAACGCAGAAGTTTTTTTCAACACTAGCGATAACGGCAGTAACTTTCTTTTAGAAACTCCCGTAAATTGTTTTTTTTTTTACATCACCCACACCCTAAGCTATCAACTTGCGCTCTCTGGCTATGCTGCCAATAAAATGTTATCAGTTTGTGCCATCGGCCTATGCTATCAGCCGATTGCCTAACAATTCATGCTAGGCAATCGGCCTCCGCTGTCAGCCCATGCTAATAGCCTTTGCTATTATCCTCAGCTATGCAGCTAGGCGTTTCAGGCTACGCTTTGAGCCTAAACTATCAGGCCACGCCACCATCCTCAGCTATCAGCCCATGCTATCTGAACAAGCTCTCTGCGTGACCGGAGGAAAGGCGGAAGAAAGAATGGTAACGACGAACCCAGCGTGCTGCCATTTACAATATAACACTATAAAGACAAATCATGGGCGATTCCTCATGTGATCGTGTCTCCTGTTTGTTTGTGGCTGGTTAATGCGGTGTTTAGGAATCATTTATATTGGGGGGGGTATCATGTGCTGCAGCATGCCAATTTAATTATCCCGAACGCTGCCTCAGCTAACCAGCAGGTATCATCCTGGGAAGAACGGACGGGCGCAGCATGGAAGAGAGGAAGGAGAATCAAGACCAGGCCAACTCCCCGCGAATCGAGGCAATTAAACTGCAGTGATCAGCCACACAGCCAGGGAGAGCGCACCCCTGAGCGCGAGCCGGGGGTCAGCGTGGGTTCATGTCAGGGCGCCCAGACCACGTGCTGCTGCAGCTACAAGGTTCTTCATGAATCTTATGGAAAAAGAAATGTGTGATTGACAGCCATTCAAGTGGCATTAAAAATACATCCTCTCCTTGGGTTACGATGGGGTTACATCCCAACACAGCTATCATAAGGGGAAAATGCATTTTAATGCAACGAACATCATAGCCTAGCCTACAAAGCCTGCCTTAAACATGCACAGTAAACATAAATTAGCTTACAGTCAGGCAAAATCATTAACAAATAGCCAACTTTATCATAAAGTGTTGAATACCTCGTGCAATTTATTAAACAATGTGCTGAAAGAGAAAAACATTTACTGATCGTAAAGTCGTAACACGGGCCATCGTAAGCAGGGAGCGTCTATAAATTACAATTCACTTTGTTGGCCTGGAATTTCTCGGCAGTATTTCTGTAGTCATACACAGACAATAATGTAAATAAATGAATAAAGTAGATGTAAAAACATGAGTGATTGAGTGCAAAACAGGAGTGCAAATCAGTACACGGTGTACTCAGTAAATTGGTATTTGCACACATTTACAAAATGTGCACAAGGTTTAAATACCTGCACCACAGATGACATCATTTCAGTCAATATTATAATTTAGTGACAAATCCGTCCTGTCAAGGGAATTAATCATTTTTACCATGGTTGGATACTGCTGCTGCTGCCACTGTTCATTAGGGTCATTAGCAGCCGCCAGGGTCACTCAGATATTTACCCAGCATGCCTTTCTCTGCAGTCTGACCTCTGCTCAGGGCTCCTGCCATTGCCGCCCCCCAACCGTCCCAGTTTGATGCCAGAGGAACTGAACTGCACATTCCCCAATAAATCCTATTAAAGAACTAAAAATAAAATGAGTCCAGGGCCCCGAAGAGACCTTCAGCACAAAACCTCTGACTCCATTTACTTTCAGCATTTCTGATGATTTTTTTCTCCTGCTCTCTGTTATAATTTTGTATTTCAGCAAAACTGAAAAATGCCATTTGGAGCCTAAGTTGCAGAGCCTGCAGCAAAAAAAAAGGCCCAGAATCCCCCCCCAAGCGCCAGGTCAGCAAGGAGACAGGGACGGCCTTGGGTCCTTTAAGAGACTGACGTCTCTCTCCGCAGAGCTGATCGGATGTTATCTGGCCTCGGATACACTTTGGTGGGGGACGATCTCCGCATCCAGGGGAATCACCGCAGATACGGGGCTCGGAGGGGCGGGGACCAGAGAGAAGAACCTCCACAAAAAACCTGGTGTGCTGGGGGCTTGCTATGGGTCAGCACCGGAGGGCCCCGCCCAAAAAGTCACTTTGGGTACAGCTCTGCCACCAGATGTTTCAAATAAATAAATAGCTAGCAAGTGCCATCAGCAGATCATAGCTAGCTAGTTAGCGGAACATGCTGCTTCAGCATTCACTAAACAAAGAACGTTTATTTTAAATGTGGTGTAGTGACTGTTTATGGCCAGCAGGGGGCCCCCAAACTTGTGGTGGGGGCCTGATCCTGGTGCCCTGATCCTAGGACAGCATCACACAATTAGGGCCATATGGATGGACTGCTTTTCCCTCGCCGCTTGTACTCCTGCACTCGTGTGGCTGTAAATGATCCTGCTTTTCTGTCAAGACGCCGTGTGAAAAGGAGAGGACACGGGAAACGGGGCCTCTGTATTGCAGAAGGCAGCATGGGAGCCAGACGGCGCGTCGCTCGCCGGACAGTGTCGGCGTGTGCTGTGCTCGTGCATGAGAGCGCAGTGGCTCACAGTTATGAAGGTGCAAAGGTGAAAATTTTTTTTAAATAGAAACCCAAAGCTGAATAGTGAAATATCATTATAATTAAATGGTTGTCAGAAAAAAAAGTCCCACCTTGTTTTTAAATAACAAAAGCAATTAGAGATTTAATAAAATAGGGTTTTTTTTAATAAAATAAAGTACTCATTACAGTGTTCTTCCTGGAGAATTCTATCTTCCAAGTCGCACTGAATATTCATGATGAAATCCTTCACCCCGGTGATGTCATTCATGCAGCAAGAGGGCACTTCATCTCCAGCAGGATGGTACCGAAGCCCTCTGATGCCTCTTCCAGATGGGGGCGCCCTCGCGCCGGTGGGCCGGGGCTCACACAATGGTGGCATACCGAGCTTTCTTCATGCTGCTGTGCTGTGTGTACAGGCTGCCGGGGCTGACAGCGTCATGGAGACCGACGGCATTTGGAATCTGCAGGGGTCAGGGTCAAAGGTCATGGCAAGAGGACAGCGCTGGCGATGCTGCAAGCCTGTGCTCCCCCTGCTGGTCATGGATGGAACTCGGAAACGTCTATTTTTAAGAGACTCATTTAGACCTTAACTATAAGGGTTTGTCTAACTAAACCTTTAGCTAGTTATTAAAATATATGCATCATAAACTGGCTCCTATGTGATTTAATCTCTAAATATCCTGGTGTTATACTGAGATTAAGCTTCAGGAACCTCCAGCACACGTGTATATCTGGAGGACAGGATGTGGACACCTGGTCGTCCTTTAGCATACAGCTGAAGGCCTTGTGTAGCGTCTCATCAAGGCAGAAACGTTTGTGTCGGTTCGGAGGATGACTGGGCCAGGTCGAGCTCATCTTACCGGTAGACCGTTGATGGAAGCAGGCTGGGACATGACACTGTCATTTAGCTGGCCATTGGCGGCACCTAAAGAGAGCGTGGGAGAGGGTGATGCCCCTTATCAATGATCCTTTTCGAGATTATCATGATCATAGCGCTGATTTTCCAAGATGGCTGACAGGGTCACCACGTCATGTGACTTTTCAGCTAGAACATTCATTAGCATGGATGGTGCACAAACCGCAGCATTTTCAGCCTTTTATGCAAGCCCTCTCATGCCCGAATCACTGATCCGCAATCAGTGAGCAAACCATGTCCCCCCACCCTGCCTGACCTTAAGATGCACCCTCACAGGGCATCTGCTGGGGCTCCACAGACCCCACCCTGTGACTGAGACTCACCCGCGTGGCTGTCGGTGGAGTAGCCCAGGTTGTCTGCACCCTGCCCTCTGTCCCTCTGTGCCTTTCTGGGGTCAACAAAGGTCAAAATACAAAACCAGCTCAATATCTCTATCAGGTCTCGATCTGCTGAAATAATTTGACTTAGTGAATGTTCCCTAGGTGATACACACCAATACACCCCCAGCTTCGTATGTGCGGTTTTATCCGAAACTCTTACCTCATCTCCTCTTCGTATTTGGAATCTATGATAGAAGGAGACGAAGGCTGAATGAACACATTTTGTCTGCAGTTGAACCAGGGTGAGTCAGTGAGAGGTGGTGAACCAAACCAAACCCTAATCACTACACCCCCACAGTACAGTGTGGGGTAGACAGCACCCTAACAGGCGTTCAGCGTGTTCAATATGTTTCCAGCAGGTAATCGTTTCATTTATTTTCCTCAACATCGTGTACTATGGGGTACACGATAAAATATCTATAAAAATATATAAACAAAATATGTAGTCTTGGAGATTAGGAAAGCTTGTGTAGTGAGACTAAGAGTGAGAAAGCGTGATGAGAGATGAGATGTTTGGCGCTGGGGTGCCGCGCTTACAATACCGACTGGCCGGGGAGCTGGTCATAAGTCCAGGTAGGTCGTTAAGTGAGGAGCGTCTGTTATAACACAGGATCCGTTCGCTCAGAAAGAGACTGCAAGAAGGCCTTATGTTTTTTTAAGCCCCTCTAATTCACACATAGTGCAGCTGGATGTGTTTGAACCCGCGCAGCTCCTGTGTTGTTGATCTGTCCTGGCCCGCGAACGGTGGTTTACCGCTTGTCATCAGTGGCAAAGCAGTGGAACAAATCAGCGACGGAAAGAAAAACTCCAGGCAGTGTTAAAGCGACGTTAAGCCTGGGAACCTACAGAGACTGTACGAGTTTCCTTGTTATCGAAATCATCCAGACTATTCTCGGAAGTGACAGTGAGCCTCTCTTCTTCCGGGGGAGGGTTTTGTTTCTAGAACTTCAGGCGACATCATCCAAGCTAACGCTGGGGGGGCAACCCCTTATTTGCCGGCTGCTAAACAGGGAATATTGCTGATCTCCCACATAGCAGGCTAATCATTGTAATGGTAGACTAGGGTTGCTTGAGGTTGTGGTAAAATACTTTTTCAGCCTGGCTTTCCTGCCTTCATGAATTTTTTTACTGTTTGGTACATTTTATTGAGTTTGGAAATCGGTAAAATATTATACAGTTCTTGATTTTAAATCCATCCTTAAAAAAGAATATGTCAAATCTGTCTTTTGTTTACACACACACACACATATAAATGTTGACATTTATATATATTTATATTTTATATATATATATATTTTTTTATTTATTTATTTATTTATTTATATAATTTATATATATATAACTAAATACTGGTCTCACAAACAGTGTCTGTAATGGGCTTGCATTACATATCACTGTATTGCCCTCATCATTGAGTTTTTGGGTCAGAGCTGTGTTTTCACTCACTGGTGTCCAAGGATGTTACAGTCATCTCATTTACATGAGCTGAGTAAGCATTGGCTCGAACCCGATCCGGCCCCCAGCTGTCATGATAGCCAAATATGCCCACTGCTGGCTGCACCCCATGCCATGACTGCTGCTGACTCGTTAACATATGCAAATTCATCACCCCTAGAGGGCGACAGTGAGCAAGACCTCCAGAGCCAGTTAGCGCTCTACTGTCTTGGCCTGTTGCTCCTGGAGGTGGGAGCAGGAAGATACCTACGTGTGGAATTGTTCCTTTGGCAGTAGCAGCAGATGACGACGGCGATGATGATGGCCAGCAGCAAGACGACGCCCACGGTGACGGTGACAGCGATGACCACGGTCAGGTTTATGTACTGCGGTTGGGCCACTGGGAGAGGACGAAGACGGGGAGCAGGAGGAAAGCAAGAGGAGAGGTGAAAGGACACAACACACTCAAAAGTACACCCAGAGACCATGGTGACAGTATCCATGTGTCTCCATGGGAACCAATCTCGTGCTTGAAGTTATGCATACAGGGACAGATAGTTGGATAGTGGATGAAGATTTGTACTGGAAGGTCAGTCAGTAGCCAGGTTCACGGGGTCCTCAGAGCTGAACGTGCCGTTATGAGGAACATCCCTCAGTGTCATACAAATGCTGCCCCCCCCCCAGCTCTGGGAACCCAAACACTGCAAATTTCTCTTCCAAATCTGTGCTAACTGACTCATTCACTTGGTCATCCTGACTTTCAGGCCTCGGGCAGGTGAATCGCTGCTGATATAATAATAATCATTATAATAACAAGTATCATTAATAACCAATGGGCTGCTTCAGAGGGTCCAGAGTCTCGGGTTTGACTTAGAGGACAGGTTAATAAACACGGGGGCCATTCAGTCCCCGGCTGAGGGGCCGTGAACCCATCTGAAGGGTCAGCTTCACATTTGTTGGGTGAAATGTTGATTTTCAGCCATGTTTTACCTTTTGATAACCTGCCCTGGGGAGCCGGGGGGGTGTGTGTGTAAAGTGAGTCTGTACTGTGAACCGAAAAACTCCACCACGCAGAGAGATGAGATCACATGGCGCGTGACGTCAGGTAACGGGATGCTGTAATCTCTAGCAATCTCATTAGTATCTAATTCAGCCCCATCTCTCAGTAGGACTGGGGTGACATGGAGTAGGCGGGGATTAAACTGCTACTTTAAGTACTATTTTGACAACCCCCAATAACTTATCACTCTCAGACTTTTATCACTCTCACAATTTAACACTTGCAGTGTCACTGCTCAGTCCTTTAACGTAAGGGTTGATCAGAGGATTTTTAAGGTGACGGGAATAAGAGTGGGCCACGATTCATACAGGGGCCCAACCTTATTAACCAATGCTATGTTTTGAATCTGCGAGTGACAGGATAGGGGGCACTCCGGAAGCCAATCAGCTTTCAGGTGAAGGCAGTGACCCTGAGGCCTCTCCCCTGTATACGCCCCTGAGGCCCCTGCAGTGTCTCCCCTTTGATCGTTGCTCTGCGGCCCCTCGGGCGCAGGCGGAGTCTCTCACCGACAGTGAGGAAGGCACTGCTCATCAGAGGAGTGGTCAGGGCGGGCACTGTGGCCAGGCATCTCACGATGACGCTGTCGCTGGCGACGATGCCCAGCGTGCTGGTGGAATCAAAGAGGTCCTGTCCGGCTGGCAGGGTACTGATGTTGTAGCTGTCCGTGTTGGCTATGCTGCCCCCTACAGTCCAGGATATAATGGGTGTTGGGTACCATCCCAGGGTACTGCACTGGAAGTAGGCCAGGTCCCCTTGTGTAGCGGTCTTGTTTATGTCAGCGATGTCCACTGTCCCACTTACTGAGGGGAAATACAGGAAAGTTAAGTACGGTTCATAGCCTAATTAAGATACAGAATAAATCATTTGTCACATCCGACACATTTTGAATTTAACATAATTTAAAAGATTGTAACAGTGCTACTGTAACTGACTCTTTCTATTGGCCAGAAGTAGCAACGACATCACACAGGTGATTATATTCCCCGATTAGACAAAACACATACGTCACATGTTCCGTACCACAGAGTCATTCCTAAAAATCGCCAGGCACGATCTTTTGGAGCGGGGATGGATATTGGATTCCCAGATCTGACCTGCTCCCCGACGATCTTAAATCCCGATCTTACCATGACGGCCACGATGACGCATCTCAGTCACTGTCCCTTACGTATTTAATATTATGGGATGCTTGTCCTGTTTTCTGTGCTTTTAATGGTCGGCAGGAGTGCCGCTAGAGATTTTGGGGCCCCGTGAACCATAAATCTAAGACATTATCGCTCACGCTGCGGAGTGCCAACAATAACGGAGGTAATGCAGGAGGAGAAGGAAGAGGAGGAGGAGGTGCGGACGGCACTCCTGGTGCTGGTCCAGACCGCCGTGTGAGGGTAAAATATTGCA
The DNA here is from genome assembly GCA_019775895.2 of Stomatorhinus ivindoensis. NCBI lineage: Eukaryota > Metazoa > Chordata > Actinopteri > Osteoglossiformes > Mormyridae > Stomatorhinus > Stomatorhinus ivindoensis. Next base: position 3,104,791 of record JABFEB020000061.1, on the reverse strand, counting down.
GCGAGTATTAGAGCACTGCATCAGCACCTACCCCCCTACCCCCCCACGCTACGGTATTTCACTGCATGTAGATGGAGCATCAGGCAGGTCAGCAGATCCCCAAAGTGCAGGGGGGGGGGACCTTATTATCACTGCCTGAGGGGAGGTGACCTCCCCCCTTTCTATCACCCACTCTCTCTCTCCCCCCTCTTTCTATCACCCCCCTCTATTGCCCTCTCTATCCCTCTCTCTATATCCCCCCACTCTTTCTCTCTCCCCATCTCTCCCCTCTCTCTCTCTCTCGCTCCATAATCTCTCTCCCTCTCTCTTCCACTCACCCACTCTCTCTCTCCCTCTCCCCTTCTCTCTCACCCTATCTCTCTCCATTCCCTCTCTCTCTCCCCCCTCTGGGCTCTGACCTAAGAACCTCTAGGGCTGACAGACACACAAACAACATTTCCAGTGCCGTATTTCAGCTAGACAGCCTCAGACACTCTGGTTTTGACCCATCGTTGTCTTTCTGCCTCCTGTTAACCAGCCTGTGTCCTTGTCCAGACTGCAAACACATGCAGCCTAATCACCCTAAATCTAGATCTCCAACCTTGGCGAGGGTCTCCACAAGACTCCCTGCTCAAAGACAAAATCCATGGTCATGCATTTCTGTTTGCCATGGAACGGCATGGAGGGAACACAGCTGGCTCTGACACCCCTGCTCTTAATATCGTGAACTGGAGATGAGGAGGAGGTTGAAAAGCATATTACCATCTGATCACAGAAGAGCAAAGCATTATTCTTGCACCTCAGCCTCCTGAACACTGGAGGGCGCTGAAGAGGCACCACCAAGTAGCTGAATACAAACCCTACCATTCAACCCAAGCCAACCTGACATGCCTCTGTTCATCCTGATGTTTAGGACTGATCGTTTTGTTGCTGGTAGGACGGTTACAGAGCAACAATGTGCTGATCTGACCACTAATCATTACGCTACATTATTTCCATGCAGAAAAAGACAGAAACGACTTCCTGTTTAAGTCTCCCAGCGGCTGCAGACCCAGCCTAGATATGGCGGTAGTTGTCATTTCCACTATCAGTGTCAGAGAATAAACAACCTGCATTGTCTGAAAAGTACCTGAAATGCGCACAGCTGCCGTTCCCCAGCGTGCAGCCAGCCCCAGCTCACAAGGCACTTCAAAGTGACAGTTTTGCTCGAAGGGATCTTATTAGCTGCATGTTGAACAATGTATTCATATCATTTCACCAGTTGCTGAAATGCCCATGAGTTACACTCTAACACCCGCTATTCTCCCTCCCTTTAAAACCTGAAACAACAATGTCCCGCCTCCCCCGCGGAATGCACCCACAGCAAACACACCCCTCCCTTGTTCTGATCGATAAAGGAGTTCTTTGAGGTTTACGTCACTGTTTGCCAAAGTAATGGAAACCACAACATGAACCGTCAGACTCTTTGGCCCCGCCCCCTGAACTTTAACCTTTCATAATCACTTCCTGTCCACCTTCCCCACACACAGGAAACTGTGAGGATCCAGGAGCTTTTTATGAAAGGGGCTCGAGAATAAGAACCACATGACCTTTCTCACGGTGTGCCCTGCGTTTGCTCCTAGATGTTACATGCAAGCCACAGCTGAATAATAAATGAATATATTTTACCTTGTCCAAAATGTCATGCATTTTGAGAAAGCAGGGTGAGCCAGTCCCTGGAGCAATTGGGTGTTACAGGACTTGCTTAGGACCCCAAAAGTGAAATCTTTCTGCTGAGCCTGGGATTTGAACCAATAGCCTTCTAATGACAGGAGCAGCATCCTAAACCATTGAGCCACACACCATCTCCATAAGTGTAAAATAAAAATAAAAAATAGATGTAAAGTTAAAATTCCCGGTGCTCCGAGGGTTTGTCGGCGTAGGGTCGCGACCTACCTTGTACGGACAGCTGGGCATTTACTTTCTGGATGTTCTGCACATCACAGGTAACCTCTCCCATGTCGGTGCGCTTCACACCCAGGATATTGATCTCCCAGATGGAGAGCGTGTCGGTGCTGTAGTTGAGTGCGGTGAAGCGCGGGTTGTTGGACAGGATTCCATGCTCCTTGGTCACGGTCAACACCACATTGCTGTTCAGCAGCCAGCTCATTACCACCCACTGCTGGTCCACGCTGCAGTTGAAGGTAGCGTTGGCCCCTATCAGAACTGTGGCCATCTGGGGATCCAGCTGCACCTTGGCCAGTGCCCCTGGGAAAAGCAACATGGCTCACTGTGGCCTGTCCGACCAATCATCCATCCATCCATCCATCCAACATCTTCTCCCCAGTAGCCTACAGTCCCCTGTACAGGAGGCCAGTCTTAAAAGTAATAGAAGCTTCTATAAGAAAGACACGCACCTGCTGAGCACAATATCAGAAGGATGCGGAGGGGGGGCCCCATCTCGTTGTCACGGAGACCCCAGCAGCAGCATCCAAAGCCAGGGGTCGGGCTTCCGTACAGAGCAAGGGGATGGTCTGGGTGAGGGTTCATTTGGGAGAGAGAGTGCAAACCTGCCCCCCATGCAACACCCAGTAATGCTGACGGTTCCTCGCCCAGGTTGAGCCCCGCATAGGAAAATCACGAAGCCCTCCTTCTGTCTGCCTGTGTGCAGTGGTGGAATGTAACGAAGTATTTGTACTTCGTTACAGTACTTAAGTAAATTTTTACGTATCTATACTTTACTTAAGTAAAAAAAATAATGCATACTTATACTTTTACTCAAGTAGATTATTCAGCAATTATCTGTACTTTGTAC
>JABFEB020000061.1:3078761-3097187 GCA_019775895.2 Stomatorhinus ivindoensis | reverse complement strand
CCCCCACCACCACCACCTCAAAGAAGCTTTACTCGGGCAACAGGAAATTCCCCATTCCAAGGTCACCTTCCCTCTCATCCGGCTCCTGGTCCTTAAAGGGCTAACATGATCTTTTCATTCAAATATCTACTACTAACATGTCCTGTCTGAGAGCAACCTGTGAGGGACCTCCATAATCACAGTGAATGGGAGGGGTTGCACGTTCTCCAGACTAGGAGCAGCGTGACCTGACCGTCATCTACAAGGTCATACCATCATAGGGAGCCAATCCACATTTTTCCAGTTCTGAACTGATTCTGATATACAGTTTCTGATACAAGAGCTCTTTTTGCTTTTTATATAAGAAAAAAACACACACACTTTATATATTAGTAGTATTTTTAGACCAGTGAACACAGATGGAAAAACTGTGTGCCAAAAAATCTTTAATTAGGTTACTAGAAACATACATAACGTAGGTTACCATTCCACCTGGTTTGTACATCATTTTAAGCGTTTGAGGCATTTACACACAAGTAGCCAATGCCCAAAATGCCCCCACTGGCAACAGCATCACTTACAGGTGGGGCTGATGCAAAGTGCATCACAAGCGATAGCACAAAACAGCCCAAGCTAGCGGCCCTCAAATCATCCACTGTTTCTTTCATATAACTTGCGTTGTCCCGCACAGTTGCGCATGCTTTGTTTAGTGGGATTTCAGCTTCTAACTTCCCATCCCTGCTTCTAGATGCGAGGGGTGCATGTGTATGTATCGTTTTGCGTGCGCTCACCCTTACCAAGGGACTTGAGCTTGTCGGTCATCTTGTTAATCTTGCGCTCCAGCCTCGCGTACCTGGCGAACTCATCCATCATGCTGATGGATGACAACTCCTTCTTCATGTCCTGGATCTCCTTACGCATCTCCAGCTCGTTCTCTGCATCCTTGTGAAAGACCTTAGACAGCTTCCGAAAAGAGAAGGATTAAATGGGAATCAGCCCTCAGGACAAACCTTTCAGTACAAAGACAGGTTCCTTCAAGTACTTTCTAATGATAGTTCTAGAGAGTCTAATATAGTGTTGCAAAGTTGGAAACTTCCCATGGGAATTAATGGGAATATATGGAAATTTGATAGGTTAGCCTATAACAGGGAACTTAAATGTAGTGGGGGAAAAAAAACATTTTAACAGTACTAACAGCGATATCATCGTGTAACCAAGCACTTGGTTAGTGAATAATAGTGTGCGTAAAAACCCCCCAAAATAAGCTAGAGGCTTGCATGCCCAGTATTTCCAGAATTCCACAGCTTAACTTCCCATGGAAGGTTTTCACCACTTTGCAACCCTAGTCAAATGGGAAATTTGCAATATTTAAGAGAGCTTTGTAGGCCAGCATCACAGTGAAGCAGGTTGACGGTACTCCTGTATCTGTGTAGAGGTCTGAGAAATGTGTACGGAATTATGAACATGAAAATGGATTTTACATGACATAGTTTTCACAAATTGGTGCCTTGGATTCAGGGTCACTGACTGATGGTTTGGAGAATGGAACACTTTGGACTGGTAGTGGATATGGCATGGCAAGACAGAGCAGGGACGGACAGACAGTTTCTAAGACACCGGATAGGTAAATCCAGCAGACAGATTTTAGGGTTTCAATGTATGGCAAATGTTAGTGCAAATTGGAAGTAATTCGAATTACGATTTTAATTAGGTTGCATGCAATTTGATCACTGCAAAAGTACTGCAGTCATTTCTTTCTTCTCTTTTTAAAGGAGTCAGGCACCCTTTGGGTGGCGGAGTGGAAGGTCTCGTATCTATGCCCTGGGGAAGGCATGGGTGGTGTAGCTTTAACACCCTCCTTTATGTCTGCTTCAAGTATTCAGACACGACCTAATGCTGTATCCATGACCGAGTATTTACCTTAAGATCACTTTCTAATGCTCATTAAACTGTGGTACATTCATATGTGCATGGACTGGGTGTAATTTAAAGTGTGCAATGCCATAAACATAACTGTAATAAACATATGGTCAAGACACACACACTCAGACACAATTATACATTACAGGTGATTTAGCGACACTGATGAGCCTAACTGCACATTGTTGGACTGGGAAGGGAATCACATTACCCACAGGAGAGCCATGTTACACAGGGATAACATGCAAACTCCACAAACGCCAGCGTCAGCAGGTCCACAGGAGTTGAGATGGTAGTCAGGTTTAATGTTCATTAAACTGTGTTACATTCATATGTGCATGGACTGTGGTGTAATTTAAAGTGTGCAACGCCATAAACATAGCTGTAATAAACATATGGTCAAACCAAGGCTGTAACTATAATACTGGAGGACATGCGCCCCCCCATATTCAGATGTGCTCACAATGCCCCCCACCAAAAAAAACATGTATTATAATTACGGCCTTGGTCCCTTCCAATGTTGACTCCATGGCTGCGTCCTTGAGTAAAACATTAAGCTGTCCGAAGGAATAATGCTCCCAGGATCGATGTATCGGGAAAATAGCTTTTAAACAGTGTTTTATTAATCGTAATAAAATAATTCCTCTCCTATGCAGGGGTGTCGCGCTTCTTTCTGATGTAGCGCCCTGATAGCTCGTCCAAAATTAAGGACTTGTGTAGAAATGAATGATTTAATTGAATGAATTCTTTTGGTCCATGTATCACTGTTGTGGTCTCAGTTTAGCACGGCCTAAGGTTTCATAACCAGAACAATTACGGAGGGGGAAAGGCCGTTCTGCATGTACAGACTGGGGAGACTGAAATATCTACAGTATGTGTAAGCAGCGTGATGAACATGTTTTTGTATTTTAATACGGACTGCGGCCAGAAATGTGTGCGTGTCTAGCCGGGTAAACACATGAGAGGCGCCCAATAATGACAGCAAGGAACCCGGCCGTAGTATCATATTAAAAGCAGCCTAATTGGGAGCGCAAGCGCGCGTCATTTGCTGCATCTCCATAACGAAAAGGTTAAGGTGTGAGAAGTGAAATGCAGCTATTTCAACCTGGTAACGTGTGTCCGGGATCTACGGAGTAAATAAATTCATAAACAGAACGTGACTGCTACGGCGCTCTCTTAAGGCCGTGTGAGACGGTCGCTTCCCGGGCCGCGATACTTACGGAAGAGGAGATGCTGGGCAGCAGCGTTTTCACCAGGTTAAACAAAAGCACGGAGCCCAGCACCAAAAACCAGGCGCAGCCCTCCGCCATCTTCGCTCCCTCTCGCGCCGGCGCCCCCTAGCGACGTGCGCGTGAGGCAGCACTCTCCCCCACCGCCTCGCGTCTGGCTCGCGGGGATCTCGGCGCTGCTGACTGGGATACACCGCTGCGTGTCTTTCATAGAACACATGCGGTGTGTGGTGTGTTGATCTTGTGTTAAATACGAGTCACCCACAGATCATTCAGACGGGAGGGATTTGTCTGACGTGTATACCACGAATCTGAGGAAAAGGGAAGAAATAAAATCGAAGATCACTGTAAAAAAAATGGAAGCATACGTAGGTGATATCAACACCACTATTCTGGCCAAGACTGTGCAAATAAAATAACAGGGGCGTGCTAAATATACATGCTGCATTAGCTAGCATACCCACACAGGTATGTTGCTATGATTTAAAAATGTCTCGGCGAATCCCAAGTCCAATGAGAAGAGGAGCGAGGGGCGGAGTGTAGGTTCCTCGTCAGGTTGCAGCTATAATGAATAGAATAGGGAAGGGGGAGAGAGAGAATCCAATCCGGTTTGAGCTAGTTTTTGTTTCGGTGAAACATTATAGTCTGGTTAGACTGTGGTAGAAGGTACAGCTTTACACTTTAAGTTAACGTTGTACTGTATTTCCCCCCACATACCCACAGAGGGAATATTTCCCGCAGTATTTTACTTGTAAAAAAAATAGAAGAGCGAGAGAGTGAAACATGCCGAAAAGAAACAAAGTAAGTGAAATGCCGTTAATTGATGTTTACATTTTATGTAATTAGCATTGCAACAAGTATTTAAAATGCATTTGGTACGTAATCACCGAAAACTCATCCGTTGCATTGCGATAAACCGAGATGCAGCTGTGTTGCACTTTTCTGTTTGGGCAGAGGGTTAGATGTCTCTCGTCTGTTTTGATTTGGGAAGTGGCGCGTTCTCCGTCTGATCTCCCTGCCTTCGTTTTTAGGGGATCGCTTTCTACTTCTAGTAATAATTTATGCTGCTACGCATACTAACAAAATAAAACTTTCTTCGTTTGCATTTTTTGCGGTCGTTATTTTGACGACGATGAGTATCGGTAGCTTGTGCGTTTGGGTAACGATCTGTGGGTTTTGCAAAAAAAAACTTTGCACGCAAATGCAAAAATAACAACAATAATAAAACATTCTTCGTTTGCTTGTGGCTGGTATATTGTAAGCCAGCGTTAAATATTGATACGTATAGAATGTGCGTGCTCGCACGGAGGGGCAGCGAACATGTACTGCACGATTCCCTCGGCGTCTTGGAAAAGGGCATAAAGTCTTGGTGTGTCATGGCTACCCTTACGCGAGAACATTCGCTCGCTTCCTACTGTCGCCACCCCTCCCTCCCCTTTCCGCACGTTCACCTCATTACACTCAAAATCGTGTTGTGTGATATTGCAAAAACAAAGGGATTGTCTCGAGGGTGCGCTTCTGTAACAGAAAAATGGAGGAGCGCTCCGCTGCAGGTCGCTTTTATCTTCCTGCTCCCAGCCGAGCCGCCGCGTTATGCAATGGCGCGTCCTCGACGCCCGACATCACAGCGCCGCGCAAGATTCCAGCACGTTCTGCAGCGGCTCGGGCGAACGCGGACGATCGCGCGGTTCCATATTCGAACGAGTGGCGGGAAGGCGCGCGCCGCTCTCCACGCAGCCGGCCAGAACCCCCCCCAGCTTATTAACCGCGAGCTGACGCTGGGGGCGGAGCGGAAGTGCAGGAGGGGGTGGGGCCGGCCTAATGGGCAGGGCTACATGTCCCCTCCCCCCACGCGCTCTTCGGCGCCGCGTGAACTGGAACCGCTGTACAGCGTAAATTACGCGTAATGTATAAGCAGCCAGACCGCCTGTACTTTTCCTGTGAACTTTTATTCAGTTGCATAACAGTATAAATAGTCGATTTTGCCCCTTTGTCTATTAGACTAGATTACTTTTATTTTATTTTTTGCATTTTTAAAATCTGTGTTAATTTTCAAACATCTCTTCTCTGCAGGCAAACAATGACACTGAAGCCAAGGAGGTATGTCAAACAGCTTCCTTCAGATGTCAGAGGTTAAGCCATTATTCAATTTTACCATAACTTAAGAGGGAACTGTACTGTCCAGCCTTCTGTGGAAATACTAAGTGCTGTTTTCTTTCTTTTTCCAGCCTAAAAGGAGATCTGAGAGGTTGATAAATGTAAGTTCATGTAAGGTTAATGTTGCCTGTGTTTACTCACAATCTGTACCCACAATTATCACGTATCACATTTGTTTAATCAATATTTCAGAAACCTGCAACCCCAAAGTCAGAGCCAAAGCCAAAGGTAAATTAAATCAGTTGCATTAGTTTTTAATTAACATCTTTTGAATCTGGAATGTAAATAACCCTGGGAAGGAAACAGATGTGTTAGCAGGACCTTGCAGTCTGTGGGGTGGGGGGGCATTTAAACTGAATTAATAGGAGGTGACAATTATTTCTGAGATTTCCTCCTGTGTTAATTCACTGAGCTGTGAGGTGTCTGGCTCTCCGTAGAAGGCACCTGTGAAGCTGAGGAAGACGAAGGATGCGGAGAAAGCCAAGCCGGAAGAAAAGAAGGAGGAGACTCCTGCCGAGAACGGAGAGGCCAAGACGGACGAGGGGGTGAGGGGGGGGGTAGGGCGCAGAGACACAGACTAGGGTGGTGGGTACTCCGCTCAAAGCTGGAGACATTTAGGGATTTGTTTTAAGTATTCGCCGTCAGCAGGGGGCGTACTGGTTAAAGGGAAATGAAGGCCCTTTCCCATTGTGCAAAATTGTGCAGATTTTTTTTTCCTGCAAAGTATTCGGTTTTGCAAATAGATTGCCGATGTGGTAAAAAGAAAAATGTAAACATGCAAATCACCAGATATAGGGTTATCTCCTGAAGGTGTGAACAATCTGGCGGTTGTTTGTGCATTAATGCTGATTTTCGTAAATGCGCATTTAAGAATGTAATTGTATTTGTTCAAATTCCCAGGCACCAGCCACAGAGAACGCTGAGAAACAGAAAGAGGAGGAAAAATAACCCATCTCACCGTCACCAGAGATCCCTGTACCTCTGCTCTTGTACAATTCAGGGGAATATTTTTACTTACTATTTTGTAAAATGCAGGTTTTTTAGTAGTTTGATTGTAGAAACACATTTTTTAATAAAACAAAGGAAATTACATTTTGGTCGGGATTTCCGCAACATCCCACATTTTTAAACCTTCGGAACAAGATATTAGCCATTGTAAATGTCAGTGAGTTTTATTTCTCGGGTAAAGGGGAGAGTGGGTTGGGTTAAGGGTGCTAAAAGGGGTCAGTGTTGAGCGAGCAAGCCCTCTGTTTTAAAGGTATATATCGTACAGCAGAAGGCTTACTTTCAAATACTTACATTCCATAGGCTTTAAGTGTCAGGGTGGGGTGGAGCGGCTCAGTTAACGCGTAGTTTAATTGTTTATAACTGTTAAATTCTAGAATGTTTGTTTGTAACCTGTGTTCTATAAATGTTAACGCTCGTGTAGTTTTTCTTACGCCAGTACTGCTTAATAAGTATCCCCTGTAGTTTCTGAGTTGACCCCCTTTCTGGTCAGTTTGTTGCGTATGTTCGTTACATCTTTCGTTATTGTGATAGCGTTGCAATAAATTGTACGGCTGCTGTGGGGAAAAGAGGAAAAACGACACGTTTCGTCAACATTTCAGACCACCTTGCTTGATGGTGCTTGGTGAGGACGGCTAAAGGAATATCCGTGTTCTTAGCAAAGCTAATAACATGCGTATCAGTGTTAAACATACTGGTGATAAATGTTCATTTTATAAGGACACTGGGATGTAACAACTATGTTCATTGAGCAAACCAGCAGTAGCAATATCCACATGTGGGTTTTAGGTTATAAAAAGAAAATCAAAGTGTACAGATTTTTTTTCTCTGTTTATAGCTGTATCTGTAATGATTGGTATAAATAAACCAATAAATGACGTGATATTTTCGTGTTTTACTTAAATTTACTGAAAGAACTTATTCATTACTGTATAACTGGTTGAAAGATGGTTGGATTGGACTGAAATCCAAATTTTGGTACATTATGTCGAGGAATTGGTAGCACCGTCTTGACCACCAGAGGACTCCGGTTGAAATAAACTTTATATTCAGCATTGCTAGGAAGTACTTGGTTTAAAAAGGGTGTGTATATTGGCACATAGGCAGCAAAATTGACACGAAAGGCTGAAATATATAATGCCGTATTTCAAGATGATTACAGGTTAGCTCGGGACCTGCACATCATTTACAAGTAAATTCATGTTGCCTCTTAATGTATTCCTCCCTAAAATCCAAACAAATTTGCACGTATGAGATAACCATGGATTTTGCCAAATTGTACTTTTGTGGAAAGGTTTTTCTATGCATATCGAAAACACACCCACTGAGAAGGAAGTAAAATGAATATCGGTAATGCGATTGTATTACATCCTTGAACATGCCACGAGGAGAAGAATGTCTGGGGGAATGTCTTATGTGAAAGTTATATTTGTTATATTCAGTACAATGTACAATACAAATGATGCATTAAACAATAAACATCAAACAATAATTACCCATAGTGTGCAACTGGCTATAAAGTGAAAGGCAGTGCAAAGAGTCTAAGAAGAAATATTAATATATGTAAATTAATTCTATGTGTTGGCTAATTGTCTGTCGGTCAATTCCATCTATACCTATAGTCAAAGGGACATTCTCGTTCCTATTGCTTACATTAGTGACATTTGTCAGAGTGAATGCGGACTCCTTGAGTGGACCCTTCGTTTGTATCACGGCGTCGGAACAATTCGATTAAAATTACATTTTAACGATTTAGATATTTTGTGTATATTTGTATGTTCTCATATTTATTTAATAAAACCCCAAGCGTATCCCCCTCGGCGGGAGTTTGTCATTGAAAAAAAACCTATATGCCTGAAGAATAATAATTAAATAATAATAAAACCGAAGCCAACGGGTGAAAATGGCAGGACAATGTTAACGGTGTCAAAACACCATCAATTTAGCTGATCGATTTACTAAAAACGAAAGAACCCAAAGATTACTTTAAGCTTAAATGTACAATATCACTACATAGCTAAACGGCACACATTTCTCGACGAGGATCTAGTATTAATATTTATCAGTATCTGCCTACTTTTCCACCGCTAGTTCCGACTGTCTTCCCGCTATTAAAGTAACCATATTCGTTAATTATGAAATTATAATATTTCAGCCTGGCCCTTTTATTTGAAGGAAACATAGACGTGAACAACACGCTCCGATTTAATAACCTTTCTTTTCGGGGGAAAAGAGGCAGAATTTTATATCTGGGCTAGATACGCAAGGCAGGGGGTATCTTGTTAGCGCGGACGGTCACATCCGCCAAGGGCTCGGCATCTGCACCTCAAAAACCTTTACGTTTTTATTGAACCTTTGTAAAATGCGTATTACATACATGTATTTGCACCGTTGTATTCATGTCCTGCATGGCTGCTGTCTTACAGTGATGCTCTCTGTCAATGCGAACATTTTGATCATAGATATGGGTTTATGGTGTTAATTGCAATCGCTGCTGATTCCGATGCCGTTTCTTGGCGGAATCAGTCCATGGTCCCATTTTTATTCTGAAACACCTTAAATACCCGGTGTTATAAAAAAAGATGCGTGCTACCTGATTTGTGTATTAGGTCTAGTCGAAATTTGTATTTCGTTATTGTCATGCAAATTAACGCACTCTGCTTTTCCGGGGTGAATATCAGTATAATAATTTCCTTTAAAATATCTATTTTGGGGACGAATGACATCGAAACCGGAAACAAACGGAAGAGTGAGTTGTGAAATCTGCGTGCAGCGATTGCGTTCCACTTTTCTTCCATACGCTGAAGGTGACTTAATTTGCAAGCATAGTATTATATAGGCTGTATCTTTACCGCTATTCACAAATGGAGTCTCAATGTATGTCGGTATAACCACAGGTTACGAATCCGTAAGGGCACATTTTGGCTTATGGTCTCATTACCAAACACATTTATAACACTTTGTGATCACAGCTTTAATAAGCGGTCTTCTTATATCCACTTAGCTCTAGTCCTCGCAGTTTCTAATGGTGAATATCAAAGAGTCGGCACTCTCCGGGTCTCCGAAACTTTCACAGAATGGTGGACTTCTTTCACTGGCCCCTTAATCCATTTTAGGATTTACATGCGCACCGCACTTCTGGAGCAGCGTCTCAGCGCATTAAGCAGCGTCTCTTTGGGATGTGAGCTCGCAGGCTTCTCCTGAAGAGCACGGCTCCCCTAAAACATACAAAGTACTTGGCCTGGCAACTTCCCAATAACGGTGTTGTATAATCCCATTAAGGGTTTACCACTCCAGCCTTCAGGATGCGCTCAGCGGTCATTCCATCCATACTATCGCTGTACATCGGGCGGTCCGTGGCGTTTGCGATGGTCTAAATAGTCCAAATGTAATCTTTTCTACTTTAAAACCTTTACACTACTCCCGTTTTGATTACATTACACTCCTAGCAAGACAACGGCATCCATACTAGTAGGTCTGATAGTAACCCAGGCCAATTAAAATATATATCATTTAAATTCCACCGTGACTGGACAGCTATGGTACGAAGTGTATTTTTGGACGTTTTACCAGCTGACAGGCTCTGTCACTCTCATTTTATGAGTTTTCCTGGGACATGATCAGCATTAGTGGTTTGGGCACCCCTGGAACCGCTGACGTGGCTCTGAATCTGATCCTGGGTCAGTGCAGACATTTTCGTCCCGTTCATGGGCTCGCAGCTGTGTTCCCCTGACTTTCCAAATTGCGTTGTTTCGGCACAGGAAAGTCGGTGCCTTTCTGGATTGGCACAAATCAGTGATGAACTGGTGTCCCGTTTATAAGCAGAGTCGTGCTCACTGGGTATTCTGGCAAAACTGATAAGCTGGGGAAATAAGCAAAGAGGGATACCGCTTGCGGTGACCATTAATTGGCCAGTTAAAGACAAAAGTTGTGGCCGTTTTGCTTTGGAAAAGGTGTTTTCATCTGGGTTCGTCCTCGTTTTCAGCTCTTGGAATTGGGGTACAGTTTTCTACACTAGGTGGCGCTACATGCACATTTCTCCCACGATTTAAAGTTAGCCTACATGCTGAACAGCTTCACCACTTTGATTGCGCTTTTACTTCTCAAGACAGTCAACCTTTATCATATCACCAGGAAGATGAGATTGGGGACTGGAGGAAGATTTTAAACCAGAAAAAAGTAACATGCAGTGTTGCCTGTTTCCAAAGTGTACAGAGCATAAACCCCATCCTGGACTCGGCGAGTGGGCATGTGCACGATGCACGGGAAACGGTACGATCTCTTGTAAGAGCGCCTGCACAGGAGCGGTGCAGTCTTGCAAGCTGTCAGAGGGCATGCACAAGAGCGGTGTATCCTTGCACACTTTCAGAGAGCATGCACAGGGGTTGTGCGGTCTGCACAGGAGAGGTATAGTTTTGCACGCAGTCAGAGAGCATGCATAGAAGCGGCATGGTCCTGCATGCTGTGCTTGCAGGTAAAATTCTTATAGCACTGAGAGGCTTTGGAGAAGTTTCCACGCATCAGTGACAAAATGGTAAAGCTAATCTGACCGTACGGGATCTGCCACGTTGTGGAAAAACCAACAAAAATGACAAAGCCCTACTTGTATTTATAGCTTTTACTTAACATTGTACAAAGCCAGGTCTTCTTCTGAGCGAGAACCTGAAAGACAAACAAGTTTTCTTTTCAAAGCATGTGAGTGTAGTTCATCTGCAGGGAAATCCAACAGAAGCAAACTGACACACGGGAACACTTATGTCTACAGAAAGAATGTACCGGAACTTCAGGGATCAGAGATGCCACAGAAATAACTCACTCTTCACCAAATACTACTGATGGACTGGCTAAATAGAAATTTTCTTAATGGCCAGCAAATGGGAGAAGACTAACTTTACCAGTGTCATATTCTGGAAATTCAGAGGCCTGTTCCAGAGCACCTCCACCTCCTAGGCCTCCTTCTCAGGTGGAGCCTCCTCGCCCCCCTTGGTGTTCCGCGTATAGATGATCTGTGCTCTGTGTTTTGACACCAGCTTGATCAGGCCTGGGCAGAGAGACAAGAGCGTTTTATGGCGTGCCACCCCGATTAATACTTGTAATGGTATTTGTAATGTGTTTCAGAGGCAGGTTATTTGCATAACCAAAGAAAACATTTCAAGTTCCATCCCAAAGTACCAAAGATGTACCCCAGCTGGTTTGGTACTTTCGGTACTGGTACTTGACCAGAAGTCAATGGAAAAACGAAAGTACCAAAAGTACTATACTTGGTGTGGTGGAAAAGCACCCTAAGTCAAATCTGTAGGCAAGTCAGAATAATAATAAAATAATAGTATCTACATACAGTACGGTAAGTTGAGCCAACCAACTGGTGAAGTTGTGCAATGTTTTCCTCGAACCTCACAAAGCTGTGTGTGCATTCATTATTACGAATCATTGTACTCAACCTGGATTTTTAATATAATAGGCTCTAAGCCAGTCCATTCCTAAGTAGTCTCTCAGTTGGACATTCTTAACCCGGGGACGGTCTGTAAAAGCATCCAGGATCTACCTACTGGCTCCTGACTGACCAAATTCACGAGTACTGAAATGGGCTTCAGCTGGAGGTCTCAGACACAGACCAAAAGACAGACACACACACACACACACCTTTGCCAAGCAGCTCCTGGAGTGCAGCTCTCGCCAGGGAGCCGCGAATTTTCAGCCTCTCCGAGACCACGGCCGGCGTGATCAGCTTGTAGTTGGGCACCTCCTTGTACAGCTTGTCGTAGGTGGCCTTGTCAAAGAGCACCAGGTTGTTCAGCTTGTCCCTCACCTTCCCTTTGGACCACTTCTGCTCACAGATATAGAGTACAGTCATTTCACTACGTGCTCAGCGGGTATGAGACCCCACCATGGCGGGACACCACGTACCCCGGTACACAGAATGGTATAGGCAATTTGCTTTGGTTTAAAAGTATCAGACACGGAACTAGATACATAGAACTGCGAGAGGCAGGTAGTGTACTGGGAACAAGAGCCTTTGCACTGACTAGATGCTACGGCAGCTTCAGTCTACATCAGGGGTGAGAAACCTGATCCATGGAGGGCCGGTGTGAGTGCAGATTTTTTGGATAGCCTCTCAATCAGTCAATAACAGTGGATCTCCAGGATTGGAGAGGCTATCCCAAAAACCCACACCCACACCCACACCAGCCCTCCATGGATTAGGTTCCCCTCCCCTGGTCTACACAGAGACCAGACATAAGTATGACTAATACATGTGCAAAAAAAAACAACTTCCGGCTCAAAACACACGGCCTGCTGCTGATTTCTGCAGGACAGCCTGCTAATAGCCAAGCCCACCATCTCTCTCCGCCTCATACACGCGCACACACACATACACACAAATTCAGCTTTACCTTTTTCTTTGCTTTGCCACCAGACTTGTTGACTGGGTCTTTGTCCTTTTTGGCCTTACCGGGATCCTTCTTTTTCTTGTCATCCTTTGGAGGCTGCGCAAGAGAAAAAAAATGACGCGCACTCAAGTCATACTCAACTAATGAGCACTTTCTTTTCTGTAAAAATCATCTGCAGATGCGGATATGCTAAGACCAGTATGCGAACATTTAGATCGGTATTACGCAACAATAGGGAGATGGGGACACCCCAAAATATTGACGTGTATTTCGCACATTGGCTAAGACCAATTGTCAAACCTAACCATCTGACTACACCTCACACCAACCAAATTAATGATGCCAAAAATACCGAAGCGATCGTGGCTATCGATCAGGGGTGGCCTATCTTATTCAGAAAGAGCCGTTGTTTATGCGGGTTTTCGCTGCAACTGCCTAATTAGATTACTAATTAGAGGACCGATTGGATGAAGAGTACTCACGCCTGGGTGTGAAAAACTGACCCAAATCTTATCCAAAAACCTGCATATACACTGGCCCTTTGCGGATAAGACTGCCCACCCCTGCTGTAGACGATTACCCAGTCAGGTACATAAACCGTGCCGGCACCCACTTGACACTGCTCACTGGTACATTTGTCAGTTTATGTGGACTTTAGGTTTTTAGGGCGGTTCAAGCAGAATTTTGAGTACGATATTTTAGATTTTGTTGTCACCTATTTAACCAGAAGAAGTCATCTAAACTGATAGGAATTCAGCTAGCTTGTTAATTCGCAATGGGAAGAGAGTGGGGATTGTATGGGAGTTAGCAAATTAGCTTCACAAGCATAGCGTTAACCTGAAATGCTAACCGCTGTCGAATGACACTAGTATTTTGACAGTTAAGGTACTACATTGTTAGAGCACCACATCCCGGTGCATAGTTTCACCACTTTCGTTAGAAAACGCATTAATTTGTTTTAGTTTATCGGTGCAGGCCTTCTCACCATGTTGCTGCACTGGCTGAACCTGTAAGAGAGGAAGTTTAGCCCCTGCACAGTTCTTTAGAAAACCCGTATGGCCACCACACTCGGAAATACCGCGGGCTGCCTTCTGGGAAACGTAGTTTTTACACAGGTTACCAGCTAACCTGAATTTTGTTCCAGCCTGAATAATATAATGCACTAGTATATATATAGCGTGTGTGTTTATATATGCTATTCAGTGCACAAAGGTGCTACCATCATTTGACTTTTGCAAGTAAATTGATCGTTTTTGAACTCTTTATTTGCGTCTAAAGAAATGTAGTGTCTTAGAGCTTACCATGAACTATTTATACTACTCAACGGTAAAATAGTTTCTGGATCGATATATAGGTTTCATATCAGACGACCAGTCAAACGGCATTTGTTCTTATTCGTCTTTAATTAAAATGCTTAAATGATTAAACTATTAATAAAATTATTATTTTCAATAAATTATTATTAAAATTGAATAAGATTCACCTTTTACTGAATCTCCCCAATTCCTACTGAGGCCAATAAACTTTTAAAACGGCAGATGACACTGCTTAAATTAAGCGAGTTACCCAGGATGTAGTTGTTGTCTTCGATCGTTACAAGATTCATCCCCCTGCGTGGTCACTGCAGTAATGATCCGCTAAGGGTATTTAATATTATACATTAACCCTTGTGCAGTGTTCTTCAAACCTATTAATGCTGTGTACTTGAACAGGTGAGAATGTAGTGGTCCACTCAGATAAAGACAATATATAAAATTATACATCCACTAAGACTGGTTTGCCATCATTCTATACTATGAATTTAAGAAGCATCTTCTTTAATATCATGTTTGGAAGTGTTTGAGCTGGCTTTGAATTTCTGAGACCTGAGTTTATACGTCGCCTTCAGGACCTTTTTAAAAGTTCTCATCCTATTGTGGTGTAGACATTGAAATCTTCATGAGAAAATCGAGGTTTTCAATCACGCAAATGTGCATATTACAACAAAATAATATGTTAAACTTTTATACTGTGGGTACTGCTATGTTTTCAGCGGCTTGATTGGCCAAAAAGTCTGTCATGCTGACCAATAAGAGAGCAAATTGAGTGGCGCCCCCAGATGATTGTCCCCATTGGCTGTGGAGGACTGAGGGGTGTGGCCCTCAGTTAGCCTTAGCATGCACATGGCCCATCTTGGTGCGGATGTTGCGCAGTAGGAAGAATCCAGCTGTAGTCGCGATGCAGACGAGCTCGGCGACCCAGAAGGCCATGTCCCAACTGTGGTGCTTGGCAATGGTGCTGAACGGGAGCCCCGCAAGGAAAGCTCCAACTGTCCAATAAAACAAAACACCTTCCAGTATTAGTTCCACCAGAATGTAAAAAACTAAGCGAATATAGACCCACTTTGTCAATGGTTAGCATGGGATTTGCAAGGAGCTTCAGGAAGTTAAATGCAAGACTGCTGGTACAAAATGGCCGAAACTCACCATTGGCAGTCAGAGCCACGATGGCAAGGGAAGTCCCACAGTAGTTGGAAGGGGCGTTCTCACTGGCGATCACACCGAAGAGGGCGATGGGGCCGCAGGAACAGAAGCCAAACGCAGCCCCCAGGACAAGTATCCAGATCTGCAGTGTCGGAGACAGTGCACCTTCCTGAGGGACTCCCCAAAGAGTCAAAAATCTTTTATTGTCTACTATAGATGTGTGGTTGGTGAAATGTCGTTATTTGTTGGTCACAGTGCAAGTAGAGGTAATAAATAGAATAGAGATACTGAGATATATGAACATGACTGTTTAAGACATAGATATTAAGACCTAGACACAGTAACACAACCTAGTTACACACAGACCACCTGACTGGCGGGGAAAGATTGTGCAAATCTGGTATGTAAATGTTCTTTCTTAATATGTCTATTTATATTATGTTTATTACTGTTTGGTGTGTTCTGATGAGTATAATAACATTAAGACCAAAATCTTTGTAGTTGTGTCAAGCACAGCTTTAGCAATATCAATCCAGGCTTTTGCACGTGAGCTTAGAAGGGAGGAGACTTGGGAACCTCTTGCTCTGATAAACCCGTGAGGATGGAGAGAGGGTGCAGAACCATCAACCAGGCGGGGGCTTCCTAAGTGACACAAAGAGTGGGTCCAATGAGCAGGCGGTGAAGGCAGAGAGCTATAAATAAGGCTAAAAATGAGAACCTATGTGAAGAGCGTCGTCCTACTTTAATAGGCGTGATGGTGACTCTGAACAGGTACATGGAAACAAACATCCCAGCCATCATGGAGATGAGTATGTTGTGACGGGGACTGCCGTGGGTGCGTAGGCCTTGCTGGGGAGAGATGGTCACATGGTAAATGGCACACAACATGCAGGAAGTGGCGGTCACATGATCAGAGAGAGGAAGATAGAAAGGCTGGTGATATCATGGAACAGCAACTACGCTACCTATTGCTTCTAGTAACATGACGCTCCCTTGCTACTTGTCTAGAAGGTATTCATGTCTGGGGTGGCCGGGTAACCTGTGTAAAAACTACGTTTCCCAGAAGGCAGCCTGCGGTATTTCCAGGCTGGACACCCCTAAGATGTTTATCCTCCTCCATTCTCTTCTTCTCTGCCACCATCGTAACACTGTAACCTTCACAAAGTCTATTTAAAATTCCCCGATAAATGTAATCAGGGCTGCCCTCCCCTTTTTGGGCCCCTAAGCGAAATCCGATTAATCTCATCATCTGTCATGTTCCTGCCCATACTGCCATGCTGATCAGATGGTGGCGGGGGCGCCCCCTGGTGGCGGCTGGACCCTAAGCATCTGCTTGGTTTGCTTATGCCGTGGGCCGAATGTAATATGAGGTGATCAGAGGGTTCTGTTCTGTGTCGCTACAAGCTCTAACTCAAAAGAAACATCCCACGAACCTTAGCGACGGCCTTGTCCGTCAGGTACCCTGCTGCCACGCTACCCACCAAGCCTCCAACCTCTAGGGCACTCATGAAGGAGCTACCTGGGGCAAACACAACCACACACATACCAGTGCTGTCAGCTGTTAGGGGTTAGGCTTTGGTTTCCATTAGGTTCTCTTTAAATTATAAAGAACGTCTCCCCGAATGTGTCGAGTATGCTGTCATAGGAATATCACAGTCACGTTCTTTGTTGGTCGGCTTCGTAGCCAAACGACAGCCGAATGACGCTACGATGTTGTACTTGAACATTCTGACGCACTCTGTCAGGCGAATGTTCTCCAAAGCTCTCGCAGTGAGCATCTGCTGTTGGCTAGGGGGTCGGATTTCGGCCCATGTGAGAAGCCCGGGTTCCCGCCGTCGGCCTACCGATGAGAACTGACTGGCCCTTCTCCTGGATGAGAAAGAGCTGCCCCCAGTCTGAACAGGCCGTTTTCACTCCGAACACCATCAGAAAGCCCATGGATAGGACCCACAGGTAGGGGGAAAGCAGGAACTCCCCAAGGGTGCTCTCGTCACTCTGGGCTCCTGAGGGGAGAGAGACAGGGTTACAGGCCCCTGCAGGCTGCCCCCCCCCCCCCCCTGGATAGGGTCCATGGATATTCTGGTCAGTCCCACTGGATGTGCGAAAAATACTGCCAATCGGAGATCGTTTATTTTTATAAAAGCAGCTATTTCTATCCACACTCAAGCCGAATGCCAGTGAAGAGGATCAAACGACTGGCTGTGGCAGCTGCTCGGTGTCTGTCAGCCACAGGCTGGAGTGGAAGCCGGCAAACAGTAACTTCGCTTCACTTCAGTGAACATTTCAAATGCATGTAAAGGCTTTGTGCTCATAGCTCTTCACCAGAAGGCGATAGGTCCAATATCTGGGGGGAATTTGACCTTTGTTTGCCTTAATGGTAAAATAATGCAATAATCCATCCACTTTAACTTCTTATTAGGGGGTTATACAGGGGCGGGACCACAGGGACACTATCCCCAGCTGAAAGCTGATTGGCCCCCAGAGTGTTCCATCCCCTGTCATTCACCAATGCAAAGCATATCATTGGCTAATACAAGGTTGGACCCTCCGTATGAATTATGGATCCTCTTATGCTACTCACCTATTCCAATCCCCCGAATGGTACGTTATTACACGGAACACAGACAGTGGGCAATTTGGATACTTAAGGTTGTCTACCTGTGTGCCTGGGATAACACAGGGAATGCATGCAAGGTCTGTACACAGGGGTGGGACTTAACCCTTAAAAACCTTAGAGAACCTGAGGGAAGGACACTGTACAGAATCCGAGCCCCTGAGGGTAAATAGCACCACCCACGGACCAGCCCTCTCACCCTTCTTGCCCTTCCTGGTCCCGGGTTCGATGCTGGGCAGCCCCACGCTGCTGGGCTCGTTCTTGATGAACAGCAGGCAGAGGAAGGCGGTGGCCATGCAGACGAGGCCTGAGCAGCAGAGGATGGAGCGCCAGCTGTAGCTGTGCGCCATCACCGTGGTGACCACCGGGCCCAATCCGCCGGCCAGGTTCATGCTGCAGATCAGCAAGGCCCACCAGGTGCCAAACTGCGACGGCTCATACCACTGAGGAGGCAGCGGGGGGGGGGAGGCAGAAGGGCAGGGCCAGCCCAACATTACCATAAAACTTGCTTACTTTACAATCAGTGCAACCAGCAATAATAGGGGTTAATAGGTTCATTATGGTTTGCGATGCAGTTATAACCATGATTTTGTAATTACCACTCCTTAACCAGTTAAGTGCCCCCTCTTCTGCAGAGCGGCTTTGCGATGGAGCCCTGAGCACTTTCG
>JABFEB020000061.1:3059263-3078751 GCA_019775895.2 Stomatorhinus ivindoensis | reverse complement strand
TAACCCGTTATTTGCCCCCCCCCCCCCGCCCCCCTCTGCTGTCAGCTGACTCACTCAGATGAGCTGGACTGTGTACAGGAGCCATGCAAGCTGAGCGAACACCAGCAGCAGAGTGGGGTTAAGATCACTCCATTCCAGGAGTGCGTGGGAATAATCCCAAAGCCCAAAGCCACACTGCCCCCTGCTGGTGAAAGTTATGCCAGACTGCTGGAAGAATACACAGCAGGGGTGGGGGGGGGGGGGGTTTGCATGTTCCCATTTGTTCAGGGGGTGGGGCTTCAGGGGGCATTGGCGGCGGTGATGTGGGGGTTTTTCCCAGTCCCTTATATCAGGCTGCCAGTGGGGAAGTGACAGGTGCAGCTTCTCTTAATGCCAAAGGGTAGAGTGTGTGCAAACCCCCCCCCCCCCACACCCAAAGGTCGAAGGGGAGAGTTCTGATTTTAATATCCACAATTCCAGCTTGTGTGTGTTTGTGTATGGGGGATATATATATATATATATATTCAAGAGTCCCCGCAATGTGATAAAAACTATATTTTATAAAGTTTTATAAAAATCTGTAAATGCAATAAAAAACTTAGGGCCAGAAGTATTGTATTTTGTTTAGTTACTTATGGTTAAGGTTAGGGCTGGGTAGGGGTTAAGCTCGTCATTGTGGGGGATAGGGTTTTGCCTATAGAACAGGTCTTTGTGTGTGTGTGTGTGTGTGAGAGAGAGAGAGAGAGAGAGAGAGAGAGAGAGAGAGAGAGAGAGATCATCCAATGCCAGCATGTGTATCTCGTGTTTCTGCTCTCCATTGTGAGGGTACATGTGTTCTCATCCCATGTTCTCACACGCAGTGGGACCCTGGAGTTACACTCTGCTTTAGCAACAATATCTGGAGGTGTAAATGTGGAAGATATTACTTTCAGAGTCAGGCAACTTTCTTTAGCAGAAGTGCATCACCAGAGAGCCAGAGAACCTCTGAAGAAGTTCACCTACCCCAATGCCCCCGCACCCAGCCTCACCTTGCGCAGAACCTTCCCGCACGGGGGCCATCCGAGACCCTGGCCCAGACCGTTCAGGAACCACAGGAAGGCGAAGAGCCCCACCGAGGAGGAGCAGGAAAAGAGCATGTTGACGACGCCCACGGAGAAGAGGCCGATGGAGAAGAGCCAGCGGGCACTCATGTGGTCCGAGAGCACGCCGCTGATGAACTTGCTGATGGCGTAGGCCAGCGTCTGGCTGCTGGTGATCAGGCCTGGAGACGCAAGCGGGAAGACTGGCTCTGAGTGGCCATAGCTTCACTGAAACCAGAAGTCCACCTAAGCTCAGAAGATCACGCATTAAACAAGAACAGCAACCTGGTGGAGGAATTTAAGCAAGTTTTAGATGTTTTTCCTTCCTATCTAACTCTTTTAAAGTTAAGTGAGTTGAATGTGTCCTATGGATCTAGAAACACCACTCTGCTGTGTTTGTACTGACATTTCTGTCTGAAAATGTGGACTTCCTGTTCCGACACAATATCCACCACCTCTATGACCTCTTATCCTGTGCTGGTTTACCGAGAGCCTGGAGCCTATCCCAGGATGCACCGGGCTCAAGGCAGGGGATGCCCTTGATGTGAAGTGACAGTATTATAACTTCACAAAACCTCCCCAGCTTTTAAGATTCAACTTTCTATCTTTCCTGTCAGCGGACTCTGGAATGTGCCACAATTCCAATCTAATCCAGAGGGAATTACTCATAGGGTAGAAAGGCCTCTTGAAAGCTTTATGCACGCCATCAGAAACCTAAGTCAAAATTGTCAATTAAGCGAGGTCTCCCCAAGGTCTATATAAAATGCTTTCTTTGAGAGAAAACCAATCATTTTCCACCTGAAAGGCCAGCCAATTTTCCATAGTCTGAAATCCTAAGAGACATCCTGTAAAAAAAAAAAAACACGTTAAGTGACACTTGACCGATCCCTATGGGGACGTTCTCTTTGCGCCCACCCCATCCTGCTCTCCGTGACACGCATGACTAAGCTGGGCAGCGAAGGGCAGCCCCCTGCAGCAGTGCCCATGGAGCTGGGGGGTTAAGGGCCTCGCTCAAGGGCCCACAGACATGTTACATTCCGCTAAGGTCGGGCTTGAACTGGCAACCTTCCGGCCACAGGCATGGAGGAAGAAGTTTAAATCGATAAACAAGCAACGGCCACTGGGTCATCCATGAGGCTGTCGTATGCCAGACTTCCCCTGCATTTAGGTTCCTCCCTCCACCATCAGACTCTTACCGAGGTCATCCTTGTCCAGTTTGATCTCTTGCATCACAGATGGCATCACGAATGCAAAGGTCTTCCTGCTGAAGTAGTACAAGGCATAGCCCACAAACATGGCCAGGAAGATGGTAATGCGGTAGTATGTGTAGCTTGCCATGATTCGTGTTAGGGGAACGGATCTGAAAAGTGGAGAGTAAGTGGGGAGGAACAACTCAGGTCTTCAGGGAGTCTCCTTGGTGTTGTGGGACGGCAAAGCACTGGGCTGGGATCTCTATTACTGCGTGGGGGGTAGGGGGGGGGGCAATTAGTGGTCAGCTCTGGCCTTTCATGGGTCACTGTGCCTGATTAAACTTTCAGCTGCTGGTGTGGGTAATTCCAGCAGCTGGAGGCTTCCTGTTGTATGCTGACTGATTTTCTTAGTTCTCGTGATGAAGGTGTGTTGACTTTTATTCGGCCTCTCTGAGAGTCTCAGTAATCAATGTTCATGCACTCTTCTGGAAGTCTGCTGTAGCCAGATGGATGTCTGTTCGGGACCTGGAAGAGAAAAGCATATTGATTCTGGTTCAGACCTTTCTTTACCCAATGTGGATAAGCATGGTTTCTCAACTGGTTTGTTGTGACCAAATTGGGACCAAATCAACACACACAGTACCCTACTCCCACAATATTGGTAGGGACGTTCCTACTGTCCTTACCCAAATCGAAACCCTTGGCTGTGACCCAAAAATGGACCGTGAAACCATTTTCATTGAGAAAAGGAGTGTGTGGTTAAAGAAAAAAAAGTGAGTTGTGACTTAATGACCACAATAAAATGTGAATCCTCGGGGTAAATCAAGTTGAGAACCATTACATTAAGACGGTGTATATGACGGATCCATGGCTACCTGTGCTGCGTCATAAAGCCTCGAGATGCGTAATACATCTGTAGATGCATTGGGATCACGGATGTGCGACGGAACGCCAGCTAAGCATTTCGGACATGGAGCGAAACGATCCAGTCTCCCGAAATAGGACACAGACATGCTGGAAGGGATACGACTGGTTTTGAGCACGGATGCACCAAAATGAAATTAAAGTATTACATTTTAGCCCTGCTCCCTTATTTGACATTTAACAACAAAAACGCGAGTAGTCATTTACATTATCGGTAGGGGATAACCTATTCCAAAACACGTTTTACTTAAAAAAAAAAACGTATACTTAAGCCATGTGTAAAATAATTGGTGAAAGTCTAACACATTTTATTTTCACATTTGGAGGAGCGGGGGGCTTGTCGTAAAATATATATTTTTCACGATATTATTGTATAATTATTGCCACAGCACCAAAGGGAGGCATCTTGAGTACAAGTTGACATGCTTTTTGTATTTACTTATAATTTTGTAAATGATTTAAAAACCATTAATCACACAATACACATTTCTGACAACGTGCCTAATTTACATTCTGGATAAACTTTTTGCTGAATTGTTTATGGATTAAGAGCGGATATTTCTTCTGTCAAAAATGTACACCATGCAGTAACATACGTAAAAACGTCATTGAAACGGCTTTAGCTGTACACACCACTTGGGAATTGCATTTAACCAAAATCAAATTATTTCGTCAGGTTATGTTTGCTGGAAAACGCTGTGAAATCTCATGCTGCTCGGTCGTTGCGTTTAAAGGTCAGCGAGACTCACTAAATATCCTCTAATCACAAGTGAAGTAAATTAGCCGTAGTTTTAAAACGCAGGATTTACTCACGGCCCAGCCGTCCGCTTCTCTCTCAGTGATCGTTGTGATTCCTGTTAAGTAATAAGTATCTTGCAGCACAGCGGTAATGTAACAGGCTCCTTGTCAGCACTGTGACTGGAGATATTATAACACCTAGTGCTGAACAACCGCTAACACCATGCCACACAACGCATTGCCAAAAGATCTTCCCAATATATACTCATTGTGTGCTTGGCTTTTTTGTATGATTTCAGTTACTTCACATTTTGAACGATTGGGTCATATAATATACAATTATTCAGTGTAAACGTGTATTAAAACGCACCTCTAATGCATTTATGAAGGGAAACTTGTGAATATCTCATTCCAGAGGCGGTTTATTCATTCTTAGTGTAGTTGAGAGTCAGCAATGTGCTTGAACTAATATTTGTTCGAAGAACCTTGAGAGAAAAATACGAGCTAGGGGATCACCCGTTTTACCGATCACCCGCTACACCGGATACCTGCTATACTGATCAGCCGTTATACTGGAGAGCTTTCGGTTTTATTGTGGGATCGGTTCTTCCTCCGAAAGCGCTTAAAAATAAAGCACGATGGATAGCACTGAGGATCAATGGATCTTTTCAGTCGCAAATGGCAGGATGTAAAGTAATTTTTAGTAACTTCACTGTCAAATCTTTTTTGTTTTTACTTGAAAGCCACTCCCCCTCACCACAACGATCGTATGCCACATCGAATCCGCAAACTTGGGGGGACGAGGGAATAACACGGTCCGTTAAGCAACACCTACGACTTCCTATTATTTACACTGTAACGGTTACTGTAAACCCTCACAAATCACAGAAAACCGCTAATAAAACATGATAGGTAATATAGTGCGCGTGGCATGCAATTGACGTCTCTGTGACCAAAATATGTCAGCCTATAGTTCTATACAACAGGGCCGTATCCAGAAACAAATTTCGTCGATTTAGCCATCCTGGGGGTGGTCCCTTTGGTATATTTTGCAAGGCGAGTGGACTGAAGCTAATTTCTATGGGCGTGCAAACTTGCAATTTTACTATACCTTGCCTCGTGGCCGGTCTATATGAAATAATCACTAAAACAACAGAAACTGTGGTACTGAAATACAGACGATATTTTAGTGTTCAGTGTCGACCGACTGTGATTATTTAGAGCACTAGATGGGGCCAGAGGAATGAATATTAAAATAAAATTACAGCGCGATGAATTCTGAATTATCCCACAGAGAGACATAAGATATACAGTATGTGTTACCATAACGCTTTATAACAAAGTACAGAACGATACTTACATTGTTTTAGACTTCGTAAAGCGTCTTAAATCTGTTATCCAGGCTTTTCCCAAAGTTTATCACCCTTCAGGTGCATTTAAATTTTAAAGAATTAGCTGTAGTTAATTTAGGTCACGTTTCAAAGAGCTAAATCCCACACTATGACGAGTATTGCTGCATTCATATTGAGTTATTTTTGTGCATAGTTGTGCATTTATTGCATAATTTGTATAAAGGAATTTACTTTATGAAACGTTGGCCGGTGGCTCAGCACTGAAAAATGACTAACACCGAAACGAAGCAGAAAAGTCAGTTACATTGTAATAAGGCATAATATGTCTCCCATTCCAACTTGTAAATATTCTTCTATGTCCAATAACAGCCACACAAAGTTTCATCCAATTCTACTGTGGAATTCTTCCCCACAGCTGTCAATACGTAACTCAATAGTCCCTTACAGCATCGATTCTCCAGCCTCCCGAGCTTCACAATGCAACTTGGTATCTGGACTGAACGCTGTTTTTGTTTGCACCATTTGCACACTTGTTTGCACCATTTGCACACTTGTTTGCACCATTTGCACACTTGTTTGCACAAGCTGCTCATTTTGCACATTATATATCTTCAGTTTACATCTAATTGCACAGAACCCCGATTTACCCTTATATTCAATATATAATCTCTGTGGGTTTGACGCTAACTGCATCTCACTGGCTCTATACCTGTACTCGGCACTTTGACAATGAAGTTGAACCTAATCTAATTAAAGACATTCAAACGTATATACTATAATAAAAATGCATGTATATATCAGCAGGGCTGCCAGCTTTGGTCAGCTGGCTATTTCTAGTTTGAGACAGGTCTGCACGCACATGCACAAGCATTTTCACGTCTGTACGACTTTTATTATCGTGTAAATAGTATGTAGGGTTTGCAAACTATCCCAACGCTCTTGATGTAGATACCTTAAAGTTTATAATGGAATAACATATAAAAATCATATATATATTTGCTGAACCGCCATGAAACGTAATTCTAGTTTTGGTCAAATTTTAGCTTATCATACCGGCCGCAGCACGCTAAGGCTGAATGGAGTTGGGCTGGAATTAGTTGTATTAACTGGGGTACTGTTTGCTATCCGACTCGCTATGGCACAGAGCGTTTTAAACCTGTATCGCAAAAAGAAGAAAGCAAATGATCGGAAACCACAATCTACACGTTATGGTAGAACGGCGACAAGATGAAAAAAAATAGGTCACCTCTCGTTTATGACACCAAGCGCTACTTTTCTACAGGCACAGGAGGCGTGGGGCTACATAAACAATTCTGCGTTAACCTGACACAGCTCGTCCCACGTACGGGGTCTGCAGTGCCGTCTGCGCGATCCATTGTGGTCACATTACAGATAGAATCAAAGGACCTCCGGTTTATATGCAAAAGACATGTTGCTTATGACAGCATCAAATCTGAGATGCTCAATGCAAACAGATTAATAATGAAAAAAAAAACATGCAAAACATATTCATACTTATAGGCACAGACGTGTCGTTTTAACATGCGGTTGGAAAGACAATAATTTGACAGTGTGATGATAAACTTTTGGGGCTTAAAACTTAACGACTCTCTGTGGGAAGCCGCCCAGAGTGAGAGCGGGGCTATGGAGAAGGGAGAGCGGGGCTATGGAGAAGGGAGAGCGGCTTTTAGCGCCCGCGTGTTAAAAGGAAATGGAAATGAAACTAGCGACAGGAGCAGAAGTATAAAATGAGACGTTAGTGACAAAATAACACTCAAACTACCTAAATAAATTCGTATAATAGTTGCATGTTTTGTGTAGCTGATGAGGACACCCTTATTCCATTTTACCTATTAAGTAGACACTAAACTGGCATTCTTTGTTGGGAGAGCTAGGTCATACAGATCTTGAGGCATTGGTGGATAATGGCCTTTTTCAGGGACCCAAAGGTGAAATTGCTGTCAGACTCAGGCTCACGCAAGAAATCTTACATCCAATCTGTATTATTCCATCATAAACCTAAAATTAGCTACATCAAAAGCATTGGGGCAGTTCGCAAACCCTACAGACTATTTACAAGGTAATAAAACTGTTACATTCATGTAGATGTGTGTGCAGACTTGTCTCGAATCGAAAATATCACGCCAGCCAGCTGACCAAACTTGGCAATCCCGGGTATCTCCAAGGATGGGGTCGTGTGACTAAGCAGGGCCCGGCAAGAATGATCAAACAGAAACCATAGAGCTAAACAAAAAATATTAGCACTGTTTGCACTGTGTGTACTGCATTTGCACTTAGTCTTGTTTTGTCAGCACTTTCCATTCCTGTTTGCGCCAGAACTTCCCTGTGGGATCAGTAAAGTGTGTTTTTATTGTGTTAAACGAAAGCAAGAAACATGACCAGGGAATGGAAACATGATGCAGAATCAGACCAAAAGCTCAGGGCTCCAGAAAGCAAAAGCTGAGCCGAGCAGACGTGAGATCAATAAAATGGCTGCAGGTGTGAGTGATCGCACTTCGAGAACAACCACGCTTGTGAAACGGATTCTGGACCATAAGGTGGAATGTGACTGCGAAGGGTGATCCTGTCTTAGGTCGTGAGTCAGCCATGCGAGCTTTAAAAGACAGAAGATGGAGAGATTAGTCAAATCAAAGCTGTCCTTGTGTCGGATCAATACCAGCCTTTTCCCGCCGTCAGTCAGCGTGCGCTTCCACGACTCACGTCAGCAATCCCTTGCCATAACCTCTAGTGCATTTTATAAATTCCATGTGTGTCTGCAAAATGAATAGTCTTCAGTTCATTTTTGAGTCTTATAACCTTTTCGATTTCTGTTTCTGGTGGTTTACCAGATACTCACTTTCTGCAAGACACCTTCTAAGGATGTCTGTGAAACTGTGTTTCCTCATGTTTTCTTTTTTTTTTTTTGCCGGGGAAAGTCTACCCATGTTTATGTGACAGAGAGAGATGTGAGAATGATCGTTCCTCGAGTGGGTGAGACTGACGAAGAGGTGTGCCGTTTCACCCGAACAGACTGATGAACCCGACGGCATTTCCACGAATCAGACCTTCTGATGCACTTTTCATCAAAGACTTCCTCCTTCGAACTTACTGCCTGCCGGGTGCTCTCTCTCGGGTCCTCTCAACCTTGTGGCGGACAAGCATCATGGATCAGTGCATCAGGACCTCTTACCTTCTCATCATCTCTGCTGTTCTCTGGCTGAGACTCCATACAGGTAAATGCTTCTTCCATTGTCTTCTGAGCCCAAGAGCTTATGACACGAAGCCTGCAAAAGAGTAAAAAAAAAAAGGAAAAAAAAAGAGGTGATTTAAAAGCTGAGATTCAAGAGCCAGGGAGGAGGTCCGGAAACGTAATTTGAATTTTAGCAGCTATCTAGCTGCAAAACTTTTGGAAAAACTACCAGATCTCTAAGTTATTTTGGCTATCTGACAAGAGGTCCAAGATTTCAGCATCTGACATAAAATGAAATAAAATACAGAGACAGAGGAAGCTGCTTAGAAACATCTGTCCAGTACAAAAATAACATGACTGCTGACAGCTAATCCTTCGAGACGGAGCAGATTAGAATATAACTGAATATCTTTTATAGTCATGGCACATTTCTGTACAACAAAATTCACTGCAGAGTTCCTTAAAACAGTACGTGTAACCTTCCACACATTGTCACCTCTCGTACACCAGTTTGTGCTGTGCTTCCTTGTGCTTTTTCAACGCGTCTCTTTTTCCTTAACACTTTTTTTAACGTTTTACCAGCCGAGGTTTCCACCGCCCGCTCACATGCTTGTTTGCGTACAGCCTGCCGGGCCTCATCGTGTAGCTTTTTGGTTTTTATGCATCTTTTCCTACTTTACGAAACACGATTAGTCAACCAGGGTGATGAAGTTTCACACTGAACTCAATTCTCAAAAAAGCATGTTTCTTTTCTTTTAAAAATGTGTTATATATAACTATGTATTTTTTGATGACAGCCTTTTTTTACATGGTATGTTGGTTTGATCAGTTAAGTTTTCTGCTGTCACCCCCTGCATTCCTTTCCCCTCGTTCTCCCAATTGTGTGACTCTAACCAGCCACTCTCGTCTGCTCCCTTGTCATTGGTGTATATAGTGCCTCCCTGTCTTAAGCTCCCCAGTCTGGTCATTGATGTTGCTGTTGTCTCTGTCTCCCCCTGTTTCGACCCCCTGTTTTGACCCCCTGCGGTCTCTTACTTTTTGACCTGCTTGTAGTTTTGTCTAATAAATGTCCCATGTTTGCCTTCGTTTCCATCTTTGCCTGTGACGCGACTTCCACAAGCATTTGTGGTAAAGTTTTAAATGCATTTAATTAAAATGCAAGGCAAATTAGCGCAATGGGGAAGTTCCCTTCATTTTCTGAGGAACACGGGCAAATCAGATTCAGAAACGGCCCTAATGGAACCGCTTTGCTCCGTTGTCTTCGAGGTACCAGCAGAATATGGATGAAGGAGGCCCAGGGCAACAAAACCTAGAGTTACACAGCAAAATTTCTCTGTATTTTGTCTTTCTGTGTTATCATGCAAATTCACAGGAACGGAGGCCTTCCCCATGTTCGTCGTGCAGGAGGAGGAGGTCAAGGCAGCGGTCGGAACCTCGGTGAGGCTGAGCTGCCAGTTCCGCTATAAGGCCCAACCTGATGACGTGCCGTTTGGCAAGTTCTATACGGAGGCCCAGGGGAAAAACGCCGGGACGGCCGGCAATATCAGCTGCCGGACAGATGGACAGATTGACAACTGTGAAATGGTTTCCATAATCAATGTTGCGCTTAATTTAAGTTCAGCCAAATTCATCTGCGAGGTTACGATCCCAAGACCCGGTGAATCGCCGGTCATGTCTGGAAATGGCACCACTGTCTTATTGTACGGTGAGTAAGAGGTCTGCAGGATGAGGTCTATACTTTGTGTCATTCACATTTTGGTAATTATTAATAATAAACGGTGATTCAGATACACTGGTGAATCACCACGATCAATACTGATTTTGATGTTTATTACATTTATCTGGAATTTGAATTAACATTGACATTTTATATCATGGATATTTGAGAGTAAAATGCAGTTGATTATTAAGTATTTTCATAGCTGATAGAACTGAGTGTATAGGAATTAAAATTCACTATTTGCTGGATAAATTCCATTATATGAATCGGTCAGCATTAACCTCACAAATGGCCGCTGCTTTGATGCCCCAGCTGAGCCCGTGTCGCTATGGATACAGCCCCAGAACTTGGAGGAGGGAAAAGAGGCTGAATTACGATGTGATGCCCGTCATTTCTACCCCGCCAATGTGATTGTGAGCTGGCTGTGCGGAGAGCAGCCAGCGCCGACGGGGAGCGTCCGCGATGATTTCGCCACCGAGGCGGATGGCACCACCTCCCTGCACAGCCGATATAAGTTCACCCCCGCGGCAGGAGAAGATGACACGCCATGCCTCTGCAAACTTTATCACCACGTGTGGACACAGGAGAGAGAAGCCTGGGTCACGCTCAACGTCAGCTGTGAGTCTGCAGAGTGCCCTGCTGAAAGACAGATACCTCAAGGATAAACATTTAGAACAGCGATTTCCAACCCAGTTCTCCAGGACCCTCAGACACTCCAGGTTTTTTTTCTCTCTCCCAGCATGCCAGTACCAGATATTCGATGTTCCTAATTGGATGGGAACTGGAAAGGAGTAAAAATGTGGACCGTCTAGGGCAGGGTTATTCAAATTCCAGTCCTTGAGGTCTGAGCACTGCTGGTTTTCCAGCCTTCCTTTACCTGTCAGTCAGGTGTGAAGCCTCTGTGACCAATCAGAATCCGTAATTATTAAACTAACTACCTGGAAGAACTGAAAACAAGGCCTGGATGAATCGAGGTGCAGATTTGAAGATCCCTGGTCTATGGGTTCCCAAGGACTGGGTTGAGAAACACTGATTTAGAGACATGAGGGAAATGGCATGTTAATGCAGATATGTAACTAACCCTAAACGCCATTAACTTAATGAGATGGCCCATGTGTTGCTGTCAGGTAGCTTAGCCCTTGTTGCTAATCACCTTGGCGATATCCCCTTCCTAGACAGCCCAAGAGCCATTCACGTGACCTCTGACCTGGGTCACATGACGGACGGCACCCTTCAGCTGGTGGAGGGCTCCCTGCTGAACGTAACGTGTGCTGCGAGCGGGAGACCCCTCCCAGAGATTCGGTGGTTGTGGTGGAACATAGCCAGGATTTCATCTGGGGGTAACCTGATCATAGACACTGTCACGGAGGAGCACGAAGGGACGTACTGGTGTGTGGCAGAAAACCAATATGGAGAAAGTAATGCCAGTATGGTCCTACTGGTATCTCCGAGAAACACTGGTACGTGTGAGTAGAATATCGCCTGGATTTTTGGAAGAAATAGCGTGAAACAAATGTTTTTAACTGTGATATTGTTATTAAAGATCAGTTCATGCGCAATGCAGCATTCAGGTTTGCGTATTGAAATGCCAGCGCATGAAAACAGTGCTGAGTGTAAACACAACACTGGAATCCAACTACTGGGAACTTTAACTGGTTTGCTGCCATTTCCAGCATACGGAAAACATCCTGCGTACCTTTTAGTCCCTGGCGTGCATCTCTGTGGCGACTTGCGAGGTTTTTGTGTAGCGTCTCGTCGGTCTGGTGTCCCTGCTCTGTGCCAGATGCTTCTGTTAACTCGACGAAGTCAAAAAGAGAATCAGTCATTGATAATTATATACTGCTCCATTATTAGGCAATAAACATGTTGCACCGTAATTATACCTGCTAACTGACAGTTATTCCTGCTCTATAGATGGTTCTAGACTTTTTTAGTCTCAGTTCTCCAGAAAATTATTTTTAAACTATTTGGTGATTTGTTCTTTATTTTCACATACATTTCGTACCCCCTGCCTGGCAATTTTTACCATGGGGGACCCCCCCTTCTCCAGTTAAAAGCCCCAGTATTGAATAGTAGCGGGTTTCCTGTGCTGCGTTTACACTCAGTACTGTATTCATGTGGGGACCTTTTGTTACGCAAACCTGCACGCTGCACTGAACGTTAACTGATCTTTAATGATCACAATTTAACCGTACCCTGGGAGAGGGGTGGTGTCCCGTATCTTGGGGAATCCCCTCGTGGGTCAAATCCTGGAATCACCCCAGTCTTACTCATATAGGCCTAATGAAAAATGCGTCATTCGCATAACCAGAAGCAGTTTGTTTTATTCGAGTTTAACAAACTTAATTTTAAGAATAATAAACTTTAAATGCAGTTGTTGATGATGACGATATGTTCTTTGGATGATTTATTTACAGGCTCCATTGCACTTTACATCATAGGAGCCGTTCTCATTGTCACGCTACTGACTGTCACTCTCTGGCTCACGACTCAGTGGAGAACTCAGCCGAACCGAGGTACCTGCCTTCAGCTAAACCGCGTACAAACAGCCAGTTTACTCCAGCTGCCTGGCCGTCTCTAGCCGGACTGTGCGTCTTTCTTCCGTAACGTTTTGCATAAATGAAATCAACAGACCGTTCACGATTTATTATGCGTCCAAAGCACCATTAACCTGAGCACCTGTAGGCAGAATTTCAGCAACGCACCACCTTCACCAGAGCTTTTCTCATTATTCAGGTCCCGTTCCAAAAAGGTAAGACTACTTTTACTTTTCAGAATTCGTTTATCTAATTAGTCCACGGCTTTCGTGAACTTTTTAAATGTTCTCAAAGGAAAAAAAAAACACACACAGGCTGTATACTGCCGGACCACTTATGTCTTATGTTTGTGGTGGAGAGGAAACCACTCTGGCGAGCAACGTGTGAACTGAGAAGACGACCGCAGTATTAATTTTCTCTGCATATGAAAACGACAGAGTGGTGGGGGTAGGGATAGGGTCCAAACCATAGGGCCATGGTGTTTTTAAAAATGAAAGTATAACAATTACAACATGCCGTCTTTAGTCTCAGCAATTCTTGTAAGGCTGTGCCATACGAAAAGCACACAGTCTTGCAGTAAGATGCTACGAACGAAACTATCGGTTTTGCAACGTTGTCCTAATGAATGGAAACAGATGCGAGGCGTGGTGCCTGGGTTTGCTGTGGCTATTGCTGGCGGCAGGTTAGCGGGGGTATGGATACTCCACACAATACAAGTAACTAGGCCTGGCTTTTTCTGGCTAATTTATAACAATATCTGCCTGTTTCTCTTGCAGCATGACTGACGGAGCCGCCACTACGGTCCAAGGTGCGGAACTCAAACCAGGAATGAGATGTTCTCCTTACACCAGGGGTGTCAAACTCCAGTCCTGGGGGCAGCAGGAGCCCCGTATAGCTTAGTTCTTTCCCTGTTCCACCACAAATGATTCAGCTCAAGAGCTGTGTGGTAATTAAACACAAGGAGTTAAATCAGTGTGTTAAATGAGGGGAAACCCAAAAATGTGCAGGACTCCGCCACCCCAGGACTGCAGTTTGGTACCCCTGCTTTAAACATTTATCTGTGCAAAATATTTAATAACAATAATACATTTTATTTATAGAACGCTTTTAAAAGTACGTCATTGATCCCCATGGGGAAATTCATTTTGCCCAGCCACTCTTGGTCTCCATGACACACATAGGCCTACATGTATGTAGGTTATAGCAGGTTGGGCAGTGAAGGGCCATGTTCAAGGGCCTAGAGACGTAGCTATCGTCCTGTGGCTGGGACTCAAACCAGCAACCTTCCGATCACAGGCGCAGAGGCTTAACTCACTGAGCCACATGCTGCCCTCCTTAATTTTTCTTATTATGTTTTTTTTAAGCTGAATGATAACCTGAATTATCTATGCAGCCCAATAGTTCAAAGTGTAAAAACAATTTATAACATTTTACTTGAGGGGGGCAAAAATAATACAGTATTATGGTATTACTTATGAATTAACCAACCACAAACTAAGTCTTAGTTATATACTGATCTCATGTTCGTTCATCATTGCTGAATCCTAACACATCTGTTATCTCCAGCAAATACAATACTTGTTGTTATTGAAGGAACAAGTCATGAATAACACAAGTGAAATACCGACCTCACGTTTGTTCATCATTAATGAATCATGATGCATCTTTTATATATCAACTAGCTACTCCTCAGATTCACAATGCCATATTTATCCCCAAGGGGAAATTCTTGTGCTGCAGTACCCATTTACTTAAATTACAGGAATATACAGACAGGAGGTAGGCATATGCGGACATAATGCCAAATTACAAAATGTAAAAATAAATATGTACTGTACAAATGTGCAAAATGTACAAATGCAAAAAATATGTGCATTATGTATTACACATAATTTATGAACGACATTTGTTTATAATAGGTATTTGCACCCCCTCAAGCAAAGTAATAAACGATTTTTCAGGCAAATGAAAAGCAGCGTTACATAAAACCAATTTCACATAAGTGGGCTACATAGGCATACAAAGGCTAATGGTTTCATTTTCTGTCATTTGTACGGGTTTTAGCCTGGCAGTGAGTGAAATGCTGACTGCGCGCACGCCTAGGCTTATCTTAATGCTGATATTCCATTTAAGGGCCGGAATGCGTACGACGCAGTGCACGTGAGAAGCGCGAGAACATGCAGCTGTTGCGGACAGGTCGGTGCCTCAGGCGCCACAACATGGATCTATGAACAGTTTTCAAATAACGGAGATTTACTTGAATTATTTTTGGTCTGTTTAGATAAAGACGACGATGGCGTGTCAGAAGTGCTGTACGCTGAAGTCGACTTGACTGCGTCTCGACATCCAAAGGAGGAGGTAAATCCTTGGCGTCATTTTTATCATGTTGACACGTTGCGATTTTTGATGTATCGCTACTTTAAATGGCTCACATCACACTCCGCGATGATATTTAAAGGTTAATTCAAATTCCATAATACATGTAGGTAATGGGTTGTATTCAGTTACATGCGTGTTACGTCACGTTCTCTGCGTAGCGGCCATTTTACCAGGGAGAGTTGGAGACGTCCGTCGCACAGATGCATAAAGTTCTGTATCTCTTGTGTTAAAGAAAGTTTCATATAAACTAAATGTATAGCGAGTGCTCAAGACTATGAAAAGGCAAATGGGACAGCTTCACTATATTTTTCTTCGTAATATTTGAAGGAAGTCATCTACCACACAGTTAACCATAAAGTGTAAATGCAGGCGCAATGAGGCACCGTAACGCTTTCTTAAATGATCGTAATGCGTTAATTCCCAGCTTTGTCTTACATTAAGGTGCCGAACATAAACTCAAAGAAACTGTTATTTCGATATACACTCAAAAAATACAAACTGGACCCGCGACTGCGACGCAGATGATATACAGCGTCAAGTTCACCAGTCAGTTCTCCCTTTCACTCAAGCTCAGTGGCTATAAAACTCCCACGTTTAGATGATAGAAATTAACTTTGTCCTTAGGAACAAAACTAGCTAGCATGATTTATCGCTAATGAAGGTTTCCATATATGAGAAACCACAAGATGCCACTGCCGAGCATGTCTGTTGAAATTAACTTAATTTAGAATGCCACTAGCCTTAGGAGGCTAGCGAGTTAATTTACAAGTCATAGAGCACAGTACTTCTGTTCGCTAATCGTCCTATGCTAACATTCAGTCAGATATATATGCCTATTTCACTGCATATACTAATAGGCAATTTGGGCCGATCACCAAAGCAGCTTCTTTCCTTGGAATAAAGCGAAGGATGGCGACAGGCTGTACTTAAAAGTCTGTAAGCCTGCCGATGCCTTTCCGGCAGTTCGTCGGTCTCTTCGCCTTGATTTGTACAATCCGAACGTATATAGAAGAAACTTAGATTCGGGGTTTTCTTGCTGCTGTGGTCACTCGCACCCCGGTAAAATGGCCGCCGCCTCGTTTTCATTTATGCGTAGCTTGGACAGTAACGTCAACTTAATACGACCCAGTGGGATAATGTTTCCCGGTGTACTGAAATAAAGAACGATGACCCCTCCCCCCTTCATTACTCCAGCGGTTTTACTGAGCCGCTGGTTTGAAAAACCATCCATGACAGTGAAATGTGGAAAGATACTTAGTCCTATTGTTGTTATTTTAATGATATTTCCTCAGTCACAGTTACAGATCCAGTCGATGCTTGGGGGGTGGGAAGCAAATTGAAGCCAGTTTTGTTAGGGGGGCCAGATGCATTTGACCTTGAAGTATTACTTACACTAGATTGATCATTAAGAAGCAAAAGACACAAATTTTGAAAATTGATGTTATGCAATGCTCTCAATTATATTTTGCAGTTTTTTCAAATATGTAACTCACTCTGAATTCTCGTTTAGACTGTCTTGCCTTCCACAAGCTTCAAATGTTTTTTTTTCTGTCATTAATTTCGCTTTTCAGTGACTGAAGTGACTCTTCAGTGCTTATATTTGTGTCCCCCTGTCGCCAGCGCACAACATTTTAGCCCACATGTATAAATGTGAATAATAATAATAGTAATAATAACGGATTTATATCAGACCCAAGTAGCATATGTATTTAGCGGGGGCACGGGGGGAATGCATGTGGTCTTGGGCGCACTGGTCGCCCCCCCCAGAACCGCCTCTGGCTTAGGACAAAAATTGGTAGCATGACAAAAGGTTTTCTTTTTTCCGTTAAGAAAAACTAAAAACAGCTCATCGTGTATCTTCCCTGAATAAACCAATGGATTAGCTGTAAACAGTCTTTAGAAACCTATGAAACAACAACATTAACAATGAATGATAAAAGGAAGGAAATAATAAAATGATAAAATTATAAAAAAAGAAAAAGATCTCAGTACACCGGGGAACATTTCCTGCTGCAGCCAAGAAGTGTGTAAAACGATTGATTAGAGACCCTGCCCTTTTCTGTGTCCCACCAGCAAGGAGAGCTGGAGGTCTCCAGTGTGATTATATACAGTGAAGTTGCCCTAAGGAAAAATCAGAGTCATGTGAACACTGGCAGCCAGAAGGAGGCGCTGCTGAGCACGTATGTTCTGGCTGAATGGCCGTCACGTTGTCCTTCTTCTGCGTCTGTTCCGTCTTCAAGGGCCGCTTCCCCGTCCTTGGTGCCCCTTGAGGGACCCCCCCACAATAGCCTAACATGAACTCTTAAATACAGTGAAATGGGGGAAAATGTGTCAGGCATCGCAGGAAGACCGCAAGCAGGTCGTAATTACCTCAGATTAGTGTTGACTGCTGGTTGGAAACTGCCTTCATATAGTCGTCTTTATTGACTTTAGTGTTAGACCTAGATTGCTATGTAGGGCGGACGCTGGCTAGACGGATGTGCTTTTTGTGGCAAGTTGCCAGACCTGTGCTGATGGAAAGACAATGGAAACGAGGGCAGCGGGTCTCCATGTTATTCTATATGTTGATTTTTGAACCTGGGGAAAGGACTAGGGAACTCTAACTTCACGATAGAAACCAGTGATTTAAAGTCGGTTAGTCATCTTAGAGTGCAAATGTGTTGTTTCTCAAATGCGCACGGGCATCGTGGTTAAAGACTGTCAGCACTTTTGTGATGATCGCTCCCAGCTGCAGAGTTTATCGCCTGTGTTAAATAAATCATCGTGTAATTATGTAAATAAGAGAGGATTTAACAAGCCGTTTTACCTGAATATTGCTGTCTATATCCTTGTATGTATTTGTTATAAACACAAGCTGCAACGGCTCCTTTGACAGACTAAACCACAGAATAAACTGGTTTGTTGTAAACTGTGGCTTGTATTTCATGTTTTAAAAGTGGCTTTTTGTGGTGAAAATAATAGCTTATTTTAGGGTAGACTGAAATGTTGGAAGATTTCCTAAACTTTCCACCTTCGCTTCTGTCTAGAAATTGAGGATGTCTGTCATACCACTGATTCCTCTTTTGTTGTGTGATCACAACATCAGATAAATACGTTAAAGTAAGACAAAGGTGTTCAGAGTGGCAGAATGCAGACATAGTATTAACATTGTTGTAACAGCTGTAGAGGTTGGCTGTGAGGCAAAGCAAACATGTCAGTGAGAGCAAGTTTAAAACCTCTACACTACCCACTCAGGGTTGCTATTCCACCGCACCAGGTACTGTACTTTTGGTGCTTCAAAGTGTTGGTTTTCCACTGGCGAAAAAACCAGTACTGGTGCCAAGAGACATCACAAGGCGAGGTGGGGTATTTTGTACCGAATACGAAAAATGGCTGTAGTCAGGGGTGCCATAAGGGGAGGAAATTATTGACGATTCAAGGTCCCCTGAGTGACAGTGGGTGTAAAAAAAATTGGAAAATAACTAGATTGGTTTAGCCACACCCCTGGCTGCAGTATATTATAGGGCTGCGATATTAATACCAACATCACATGATCAATTCTGTACGGACGTTATAGTGCAGGGAGTTTAAGTTTCACATTTTTACTCTGTCCTAGGGAAAAAACTTAGCAAATTTTGCAATTTTATTATCCCTTTTCAAGATTATCTAGTATATGTTTAAAAATCAGTTTAAAGTTTTACCTCTGCTGCTTTTGAAAGAGCGCTGCATGCATTCTCTGAGACAATCATAATCATTTTCATCCTTGCTGGTTAAATCACTAATAGACGGGTTCCTGAGAAATTTATGTTGAATTGCTTTTTTTGTTTCGTAAATACCCTAATTTTTATTACAACAAAATAATATGGTGCTGCCCAAGTATAGTATATAAAATACCTCATTTCTTGTCATGCCGTTTCCTATCTTGCTCTGTTTTTCTGACCAGATTGAAAATTAAACTTGGGTCTTTTGTTTTTCCACACATACATTATTAATACTTTTATTTTCTTTCTTACTTTGTTGATTGCTGATTTCTAAGTTCACGCTTCTTTTTAATATGGCGGTTGTATTGTCTTTCAAAGGCAGGCGATTTGCATATGGGTGATTCCACCAAGTCGGCGCCATTTGCATGTTATAAATCTTCAAAACTAATTTTTTTTTTCCATCTTTTTCAACGCTGCATCTAATTACATATATTTAACTACCCAAAACATGTACTCGTCAGTCTCCGGTAACTTTATTTAATTTTTTCCAAGGGTTTTAAGTGTAAAGTACTTGCTTTTTTCTCAGTCCTGTTACCAAAACCTCAAGCCACTGTTTAAATATCATTTGAAAGTCCTATCAACTAAGGCCCGGTTTCTCGATAACGAACACTCTTAGCGCGCTAAGTAGATTCTTAAGATATATCTTACCAAAGTTGTTTA
>JABFEB020000061.1:3041095-3059163 GCA_019775895.2 Stomatorhinus ivindoensis | reverse complement strand
CCCCTGTAAAATTTCAAAATAAAAGCCTTTACAAAAATAAAAGCCTTTACAAAAATAGAACTCGTAGGTCCCCTACACAATGCAGATACATCCCCATCAGCACCATAAAAAAGAGGAGGTGGGGGGGGCGTGGTCAAGTGTCAAATGCTCATTCATACACAATTAAGCAATTAAGCCTCTGGAGTCCAGGTGTTCATTCATACACATGAAAGTTGCTACATATTCAATGAAAGCAGCCAGAAATAGTGACATGAGTTAGCTTTATCTTATTTATTTGTCCAAATGAATGTTGCAACTACACCATTTAGTCATCTTCATGTAGCCAAGACTTTGCTAATCAAAAAAACCCGCCAGCATTGCTTACTATGTACTTGTATTATGCTTCTGCAAGTGTTCCAAATTACATTTTGCAATGTCTATACTTTACTAAACTAAATTACAAACTTGACAGGAATCCAGGGTCCATTACCTCCTGGATGGTATGGTGTGCCCCCCTCCCCAGCCCAAGATGCATGGCATGTTGTGTGATTGAGGGGGGAGAGGGGCTGGGATTCAAAAGACCAGGGGCGGAATTACTACCCCCGGCAGAAGAGAGCCAGCTAACCAGCTGGCTTAGTAGGCACCCCAGCCCCCCACCGTCATATGGGAAGGAGCGGACCCGGGGTCCCCGGTGACGACACCCCGGAGCAGCACCGACGCTAAGAGATAGCTACCCTCCCCCACCCCGAAGGGCAGCCCGCACTCAGTCACCCACTCATTCGACGACAAAAAGTGGCAGACCAGCCCGGGCCCAAGACACACCACCCCCCAAACAGCCCAGGCTGGACTCCCTGACACGGACTAACCCACTCCCTGGCGTGGTGCCCTGGAGGGAGCACAGGTCACCTACGCGCAGGAGGGCACCCACTGAGGAAACGGCCAGGCCCTGGGCACCAGAACCCCAGACCCCCACCCAAGCCCACACCAAATAGGCCAATCACCCATACCAGTGTCAGCCCCCTCCACCACCTGCACCCCAGGCCCCAAGCCCCATGACCGTGAGGCAGCAATCGCTCAAGCCCCCCCCCCCCCCCACCACAGCAGACACCCAGACACCACAAGACGGCAGACACAGCCCCCCAGCTCCGAGAAGCCACTAGCCGCCCGTAGCCCGATGACCCAACCCCGCCACCCGCCAGAACCACGAGGAGACAAGACCACAGTCAACCACCCCCCCTACATAATGGAATTGTTCAGAATGGACCAGAGAGAATCCAGTTCGTCCAATTAATTTTTTTATAGGGAATCAGACATTCTCTGCAGACTTATGTGGTCTAGAATTAAATTTCTAAACTGAGTAACACAAATTATTTTTTTATTTCCAGTTCATGAAGATTTCTTGGCAATGCCTAAGGCAGTAAGGATTATGTGCGCCTTATTTTCTTCCATATCTAATACACTTGCATCACCTAAAATGCACAAAATAGGTGAGCTTGGGATATCGCAATTAAACCAAATTGAAAAATCTTCACATATCCTCTGCCAGAACTTCTGAACTGGGGTGCAGTATGGCATGCATGTAATTCTCCACAAAGTTACCTGAGCAGTGGGTGCATATATTCGAGTGTATAAGGCCCATTTGGAACATCCTTCGTCCTTTATAATGAATTCTATGAAGAATTTTGCATTGTATAAGCTGTAAGTTTGTGGTTTTAATCATTTTGAAGATGTTTAAACATATTTGTTTCCAAAAGTTTTGATCTGGATAGATCTTGCTCCCATTTTGAGGTTGCGAGGTAGATTGAGTCATCCATTTTTGAGAATAACGTACATTTTTTGACAATAATTTGGGGCTAGAGAAATTTAATAATTATAGCACCTATGGAGGTATTTCTAAATTAAGGTGATTAAGATTGAACCTTGCCTCAATAATGGATTTCAGTTGTTGGTACTCGAGAAATTTACTGTTGCTAAGTCTGTATTTTGAGACTAGTTCGTTGAATGAAATAAATTTCCTGTTTTGAATAACATGTTCAAGATTTCTAATCCCTTTATCATGCCATAAGGGAAAGTTCAATATTATCTTTTTTAACAAATATCTGGATTGTTCCAAATGGGTGTTAGTTTGCAGGGGACAAGTGGAGACCTAATTATTTTTAAAAATTCCCACCAGGCTGTTAATGAGGTATTAATACTAAGGCTTTTAAAACACTTATAATGCTTAATGGTAGGACTTAAAAAGGGTAGATCAGACAATATTACTTCTCCACCGATTGCTTGTTCTAAGTCTAGCCATGGGCTGTCTACTGGGCTTGGCTTGATCCACTTCGATATATACTGCAGTCTGTTGGCTAAAATATAGAAACTAGGTAGTTCTAGACCACCATTACCTTTGACTTTTTGCAGTTTTCAAGCTTATTTGTGATGGTTTGTTCTTCCATAAAAATGACGAGATGCTTGAGTCTAGTGATTTAAACCAAGCCATAGAGGGTTTATTAGGGATCATTGAGAACAAGTAATTGATTTTAGGCAGGACCATAATTTTTATGGTGGCAACTCTTCCAATGAGTGATATAGGTAGAGATTTCCACCGCACAAGACCCTCTTCCACCTTTTTTAACAAAGGAATATGATTCAAAGGAATAACAAAGGAATATGGATATGATAGCTTTTGCTTTTAATGTGGTGTACCACATCTGTCTCACCCTGGTAGCTACACGTGTTTGCAACACGGCATATTGCACACCAGTAGTGCATGTTGAGGCTCCCTCTTGTTATGAATGGCCATTTAGAGGTCCACTCATTTTTGAAAGCACATTGGAATGATACTGATCCACACAATGTGTGGCTCTGACTGGGCTGCTGCTCTGGGGGAATGCTGTCTGTCTGGTCTCCTGCTCTTCTATGTCCTCTTCTTTCTGTCCTGTTCCTGCTCTTCTGCACTGAAAAAACAACTGGGTTGATTTTTAATATTTATACATTTCAATTATATGACAAATTTCCATCAAATTAAAATGAATAATCTTTAAACAACTTCTATATTAAGCTTTATACAACTGAAATTATTCAAAAACTAGAGTTTAATAAATTAATTCATATAAATTTTAATCATTTAAAAATGAATATTTTAAAAGTATGTAATACGTCATTATAAATCTTACAAAATTTAAACACATACCATTTAATACCATACATCTAAGAAGTATTTAATAAATTGATTTTTTTTTAAGTATGCACATGTTATGACCCGCCTGTCGGAGCCTCCTGTGTGCCACGTCCCCTCGTTACCTCATGTTTCTGCCCTAATGGAAACCAGCTGTCGTTGATTGTGTTCACGAGTTTTGGTTTCAGTCTTGTCAGTCTTGTATTTAGTCCGCGTCTGAGTTAGTCTCCCTAGTTCGATCATTGTGATGGCTCGTGGCGTTTACCCGTGTTTCCCGCTAATAAACCCCGTTTTTGGATATTCCTGCCTCCGATCGTCTTTCCTGCCCGACGCCGCCAGCATCCAGGCACGCTGCTAACCCGCAGTCGTGACAGCACATAATTCAAATACCCAAAAGATGTTTATACCATATATTTATACTTTTCATTTAATTATATATCACAATATATTTTGCACTTCTTGGCCTAGCTCATTACAAATTTAACTGTCTTAGCCACACTATCTACAATTTGACAAAATAAAAGGACACAAGTTAGTTTTTGCTTAAGAAATTTGTACCCTAAAACAGTGCAAATGCAAAGTTAATATAAAGACATTAAAACACTGGATGAGAAGACATACATCTCAAAAATTGTTTCTCTTCTACATTTGCAAAATATCACAGTATTTAATAATCAAAAATGTCATTGTTTTGCAAAGACAAGTGTGATTATGTGTCTCTCAATGTGCATGCGAATGTGTGTCAAAGTGTACATGCAAGTACGTTTGAGTTAATGTTTGTTAGTGTTCATGCAAGTGTGTTTCTCTGTGTTAGTGTGCATGCGAGTGTGTTTCAGTGTGTGTGTGTGTGTGTGTATACATACGCGAGAGAAGAATACTAGGAAAGCACAAACAGGGACATCTCAAACACCGTT
Source organism: Stomatorhinus ivindoensis (assembly GCA_019775895.2). Taxonomy (NCBI): domain Eukaryota; kingdom Metazoa; phylum Chordata; class Actinopteri; order Osteoglossiformes; family Mormyridae; genus Stomatorhinus; species Stomatorhinus ivindoensis. The sequence continues at coordinate 3,055,107 of JABFEB020000061.1, read as the reverse complement.
TCCCTTTTTCATATGAAAAATACTTTAACAGTAGTTCACAATCAAACATTTTATACACTGGATTTTTCTTAATGCCCCAAATGAATGGCCTGTGCCTCAGTGTACATGCAAGTATGTTTGTGTTCATGTTTATCAGTATGCATGCGAGTGTGTTTGTGTTAGTGTGCATATGAGTGTGTTTCTCTGTGTGTAGAATACTAGGAAGGCACAAACTGGGACATCTCAAACATGTTCATGTTATTGTGCATGCAGGTGTGTTTCCCTGTGTTAGTGTGCATGTCAGTGTTTCTGTGTGTTGTGTGTCTGAAGGTGCATATGACTGTATTTCTGTGTCAGTGTGCTACAGCGTTTTTACCTAAAGAACTGTTCGGTACACTGAATGTCAGTCAACATTTAAAGCAACAGTTGTTTTTAACAAAGGTATAGAGGAGTAAACATCATATCATACATATTTTATTGTGATCTCTGTCTCTCTTTACTAAAAGAGCTTGATTTTCGTTTTTGGACTTTTGGGGAAAGTTTGTCTCCACCTAGGTTCATGAGTTGAGTACAGAGTCACAGTAATTGGTTGAAACAAAATCTTGGTCAGAATTTTTACTTTCTGGACCTGAAATGTCCGCCTCTGTTCATAATAAAAAGTGCAGCTATATTTCCCCAACATTGAAGATAATATCTTGACTATTCTTGTCAAGAAGGAAATGAGACAACTTCATCTTTTGATGCAACGTCAAATAAATACAGAACACTACTGTTTTCCTACACAACAGCTTTACTCTCATTCCGACTCCCCATCCTTAATGTCTGTTAGTGGCAGGCATGTTTTTTTGGAACTGCTTAAATTATAAATGAATTAAATAATTTTGAGTTAAAAGATAGTTGCTTTTGTATTTTGTAGACTGAAGACAGCCATGAGCCAACCCACTTACCTAACACTGATCCCTAATGAAACTTTTACGAAAGACAATTCAAAGACAACATACGTGATAATAGATGAGTAACTATTTCAATCTGGCACTGATAAAAATGTGCTAACCGCTACACTACCATTCCAGTCATAAGAGTAAAAGTATAGATTAAAACATTAACAATATGCTAATGAAAGATTGAAGATGGTAAGGAAGATTTATATACCCACCTGGAAGTCCTGAATGAGGGTACTGCTGTCTTCACCAAGGTACACACTAAGGCTCTGGAGCACACAGTCCATTTCTACATTTATGTCTTCACTCTGATAAGAGAAAAGGAGGAAAAAAGTTCAGATGAATGATCTATTTAGTCCAACTACAGCTCAAATATACTTAACATTGCTTTCCTGAGTATTTAAATCTCGCACCATTGTAGTTAGCATTATAATCTGTATACTTAACCCTGGAGACCCGCCTTTACCCATGAAGATGGCTAGCAGTTTGTCAGTAAACTTGTCCAACTGGGATATGAACAATGCTTGTAGAGGTACCATCATTGTAAACTCTGCATTCACCTACTCAAACACACACAAAGATAGAACATTGAAAAATGAAATAGTCAGCTCAATGGAAAATAATTTATAGAGTCAAAATACACTTACTTCATCTTCTCAGAAAAGTGCTGGCCATCTATTGTGGAATTATTCAACCACTGGCATGTCCTTCACTATCTCTTGGTGTCTGTATGAGAATGTGTGTTCCATCTTGTCTCCGATGACAGCTTTGCTTGCTCTTTTCTTCACTTACATCACAAGTGCAATCCTTTATTGTTCTAAGCTTTCCATAGTCTCTGTACTCTCCACTGGGAAGGCAAGGAAGAAAATTGACCTCTGCTTTAGGGGGCTTTTTTCTGTTGGCAGCAGCTTTCCCTTGACCTGCTCGTTTCTGTTTCAATGTGTTGACCAAAACCTCTGGGTGCCCTAGATTACGGAGTTTGGTACGGAAGTTGAGCATCTTCACTTTAAGATAGTGCTTCCATCCTTCATATCCAGTTCGGGTTCCCCTCTCACTCAAACAGGGATGAGCTTTTCGAGTGCTTCAGCTGCCTTTTCAAGTTGTTTGTTACTGGCATACGTAGTGTACTTAATTATTTCTTCAGTTATGCCCTCCAAAATATCCGACCTAAAGTTTTGGAGTTGGATTATGGAGGGTCCCACTCACTTTATACTCTGTATCTGCCCTCTCAAGCTGCAATTCTCAAGCAGAAACTTTGCCTTTCTGTAGAACAGATTCTAGTAGGAGTACAGAAGCTGTTGTCAGAGCTGGCACTAACTGCCAAAACAGATTGTCATTGGAAGCTTGCTCATTTGGAAAAAAAAACACTTTCATAGTACTTTTGTTTTCAACATCAGGAGTGGACAAAGGATTCATAAATTTATTCCCAAAATCAGCATCTTGGTACTGAAGGTGGAATTGTTCATGTACAGGGTGGGCCATTTATATGGATACATCTTAATAAAATGGGAATGGTTGGTGATGTTAACTTCCTGTTTGTGATACATTAGTATGTGTGAGGGGGGAAACTTTTCAAGCTGGGTGGTGACCATGGCGGCCATTTAGAAGTCGGCCATTTTGAATCCAACTTTTGTTTTTTCAATAGGAAGAGTGTCATGCGACACATCAAACTTATTGGGAATTTCACAAGAAAAACAATGGTGTGCTTGGTTTTAATGTAACTTTATTCTTTCATGAGTTATCTACAAGTTTCTGACCACTTATAAAACCCTCTTAGACTTTTATCTTTGGGGTCATCTGAAGGCAATTGTCTATGCTGTGAAGATACGAGATGTGCAGCACCTGAAACTACGGATACTGGAAGCCTGTGATAGCATTTCTCCTGTGGTGTTGCTATCAGTGTGTGAAGAGTGGGAGAAGAGGGTTGCATTGACAATCCAACGCAATGGGCAGCACATTGAACACATTTTATAAGTGGTCAGAAACTTGTAAATAACTCATGAAAGAGTTACCCCAACATCTTAGTCATGTTGCATTAATAAATCTACTCAGTCACAACAACATGTCTTTTCCTGGAGACCAACTTTCTGGAGTTTATTCAAGTTATTTTCTTTATTAATATTACAGGTGAGGTGACTATGCTTTACTTCCTGATTTATTTTCTTTAACTAAGCAATTTAATGCATCATAAATAACTAAAAATGAATACTGTCACGCCCTCTGGGGCGTAACCGGGCAGGTGCACGGAAGAACTAATGGACAGATCATCTAATATAAACCTGACAACAAAGCAGAACGAACGCGAAGTATTGCGCTCATTACTATGACCTCTACTGAGCATTCTCTTGTATCTCGTCTACCCACTTGCCCGCACCCTTTCCGTCTGCCTCTTGTGCCTTTCCTGATTCTCTCCATTACCTCCCCAGCCCAGATCCCGTCCTTGATCTACTTCCCTCGCCTGGCCCGGCTGTTGTCATCTCCCCGTCCCTCTTGTATTCGTGTCTTGCCTCTGCTCGTAGGACTGACCACCCCGGCTACCGAACCTCGGACCTCTTCTCGACCACGATTCTTGCCTAACCCCGTTGGACCCCATCATCTCCCGATCACCCCACAGAGAAGCCCTTTCATCCCGGAGAGGAAGTCCCTCTTTCCCCACCAGGGGGCTCCTTCCCTCTCGCCATACCACATCGACTCAATAAAATCCTGTCTCTTACCTGCATCTCTGGATCCGAATGCCTTTGTCCGATCAGACATGACAGAATACTTCACCTATTCGATGGATCCAGCAGGTAACCTTGAGAACCGAGTCGCTGCGATGGAGCAGCTGTTTGCGGCACAGGTGGCTGGGGTACCACTTCCATCTACTCCACCACGCCCAACAGCTTCACCTCCCATGGCCCATCCTGAACGATATGATGGCAACCCCGACAGTTGCCGAGGCTTCTTGATGCAATGCGGAATCTTTGTAGAAGTACACCTGGAGATGTTCACCACCCCGGGATCTGAGGTGAGGTTCACCTTGTCCTTACTAACAGGACGAGCCCTCGAATGGGCGACCGCCTTATTGACGGAAAGTAGTCCCGTCCTCCTCTCCGGAAGAGAATTTCATAATGCCCTGCGAGAAGTCTTCGACCATCCCATAGTGGGAAGACGACCCGGAGATTGTCTCCAGGATTGCCGCCAGGGGAACCGATCGGTCGTTGAGTTCTCCCTTGAATTTTGGACTAGAGTGGCTGGTCTACGGTGGCCCAGTGACTGCCTCCGAACCATGTTCCGTCGCGCACTCAACCCAGAACTACGCGACAAATTGGCTTACAAAGAGGAAACGGCGTCCTTTGAGGACTACGTCCATTTAGCGGCCCGTCTAGACAATCTGGTGAGAGATGGTAGACGGCCCCGTCCTCAGATGGAGAACCCCGACCTCGCTACAGTGGAGTCGAGGAGACAGCAGAGCCTATGCAGATCGGGAGATCGGCCTTTACCACAGAGGAGTGCAGAAGAAGAACCCAGAGCGGGCTATGTCTCTACTGCAGAGAACCAGGGCATGTCATCACCCGATGCCCGTGTGGCACTTGGAGAAATAGAATGAGAATAGTGCCGCCCATTTCATTTTTTTTTTTTTATGCTTATGCTTTATCACTTTTTAAGGACCGGTTAATGTATATTTTGCCATAATATAGCATAATATAGTTTCCGCCAGTAGAAGGTGCTCGGTACCCTATGCACCAGTAGCTGACGCTGCAGTAGAAAAAGTTTACTCAGTACATGATAATGCAGAGTACGGACCACGCACCGAGAATGCCCTTCTTGTTTCTGTTTTTACAGGTAAGCTGGGGGGGGGGGAATAATCTATAAATAATATGCAACCGGAGTAATAGGTTATATTATTGCCTTAGAGGGTAACGGATGTCGCACTGGAGAGTGAATTTGGTGAGTTGAAATGCTGAATTACGATACTGAGCTAAGTGTAAGGCTGATCCGCAGAGCACGTGTGCTAATTCCGTTGTTAGCCAGTATAAAAGTCTGTATTGTCCATGCATATGTGTTGAAGCTGCTTTGTGTATTCTCTTGTAAGGCCGAGAAATTGTCTTATACTTTACGTTCGTGTCCTTAAGGCTAACTAAGATAAGAAATCAGTGAAATGCATTGATTTAAAAGGTGTTTACTTAAGGTGTTTACAAGCGAAATTCATGAGGTTTAAAATCAGTAGTCAAAAGCACTATAAAAACTGTGATCGGAGTTCATTAAAGTGTTTGATTCTAGAGTAAAATGTATTTTTTGTTGATTTGACAATTTACAGGTGACGTATATGGATGTAAAACTGCATAAATATTGATAGTGATTCCATTCCTAAAAGTCAGTGCATGATAATTCAGAGTACGGACCATGCACCGAGAATGCCCTTCTTGTTTCTGTTTTTACAGTTGAAAAATAAATAAATATGTTGCACGGGAAAGGAGTTGGCCCATCATTTTCTCCAGTGTAAGACCCGGTCCGACCACAACGGGGGGATGCGCCCCCACCGGTAAGTGTACCTCCCTCTACTATTAATCAATTCACGACTACGGTGATAGTGGGAGAGGGAGAGCACAGATATACCATGGAGGCCCTACTAGACAGTGGGGCTGCAGGGAATTTTATGGACGCAGGGCTTGCTGATAGACTGGGGCTCCCCCTTCCGCGATTAGCCCGTCCTATGGCCGTCCATCGGTGTTACCGGTCATTGGGTACGCGACGGCATGATTCGGTTCCGGACTCACCCTTCTTCTCTTCAAGTAGGAGCCCTTCACGGAGAACGTCTTTGTACTACCTAGAACCAAGGATCTGCTAATTCTAGGATTACCGTGGTTACGCCATCATAACCCTCACATCGATTGGAGAACCAGAGTAATTAAAGCCTAGTCCGACCTGTGTCTCCGGGAATGTTTTCTCTCCCCTGTCGAGCATCTCAGGTGGAGAACCCCGAACCCGAAGACCTATCGGTAATACCGAGAGAGTACCATGACTTTCTAGATGTGTTCAGTAGGACCAATGCCTTCTGACTCTCCTCGCATCGCTCGTGTGATTGTGCAATTAATCTGTTGGAAGGAGCTGTTTTCCTGCGGGGTAGAGTGTATCCCCTCTCCCTCCAAGAAGAAGAATCCCTCAACACCTATATACGGAATCATACAGCCTTCCACATGTCCCATAGCGTCCAGTTTCTTCTTCATTAAGAAGAAGGATGGAGGGCTCCGACCTGTGGTGGATCACTGGGCTTTGAATACAGTGACGGTCAAACGCAGAGAACCCTTTCCTTTGATCCCATCTGCACTGGAGCAACTACGCGAAGCGAAGGTTTTCACCAGGTTGGATCTACGCAGCGCGTACAACCTGGTGAGAATAAAAGCAGGGGATGAATGGAAGACTTCGTTCATCACCAGTAGGGGGCAATTCGAATATAACGTCATGCCTTATGGATTAGCCAATAGCCCATCCATATTCCAAGCATTTATGAATGAGGTCTTCGGGGACATGATCAACCGCTTCGTGATTGTATATATTGATGATATCCTAATTTATTCTCCCTTTGAGCGAACTCACGTCCAACAGGTACGCCAGGTGCTGCAACATCGTTGAGAACATCAGTTGTACGTGAAAGGAGAAAAATGTGAATTTCATCAGGCGGAAGTGAAGTTTCTGGGGTACATCCTCCGCCCGGGCCAGGTCGTCATGGACGAACATAAGATCTCGACCATTCTAGACTGTCCTCGACCCCGAACTGTGAAAGAACTCCTATGTTTCCTGGGCTTCACGAACTTTTATCGCAGATTTATCTGTAACTTTAGTAAGATCGCAGCCCCTCTCACCTCGCTCACCTGTGGTCAGATGACACGTATCTCTTGGACCCCGGAGCTGGAAGAGGCATTCCGACGCCTCCAACAATCCTTCTGTGCAGCTCCTGTCTTAATCCAGCCTTGTCCTGATCAGCCATTTGAGTTAGAATTTGATGCATCGGAAGCGGGGGTAGGGGCCGTACTAATTCAACGCGATCCTATTACGGGTCGACGCCACCCTTGTGCCTATTTCTCACGTAAGCTGAGAGCAGCAGAATGCAACTACTGCATTGGGGAGCGTGAGCTTCTATCTATCAAACTGGCACTAGAAGAATGGAGGCACTGGCTGGAAAGAGCCCGCTTCCCCTTTACCGTATTTACGGATCATTGAAACCTAGAATATCTCCAGTCGGCTAAATGACTATCGGCCCGACAAGCTAGATGGGCACAATGATTTTCACGTTTCGATTTTAGGGTCATGTACCTTCCAGGCAAGAAGAATATAAAGGCTGATGCATTGTCTCGACAATACGAACCTCCGAAATACATCGAACACAACCACCCCATCTTGAACCTTACCAGTTTCATCTGAGCAATCACCTGGGACCTCGAAGAACGCATCCGACGAAGGAACGAGATTGGAAGCATCCCTGGAGGGTGTCCAGACGGGTTGAGGCACGTCCCACGCTTTCTCAGAGCTGAACTACTATGCTGGGTACATGACCAACCCGGTACCTGCCACTCCGGAGTCGGAGCTACCCAAAGATTAGTTGCTCGTCGATATTGGTGGCCAGGATGGAGACGAGGGGTGCAGGAATATGTCGAAGCCTGTCCAGATTGTGCCCGCTTCAAATCTCAGAACCAGAGTCCCTTTGGGTTACTATAGCCTCTGCCCATCCCTGCTAGACCTTGATACCATATAGCCATGGACTTCATTACCGACCTCCCCCAGTCTAAGGGTAAGACCGTCATCCTTACAGTTGTATATCGCTTCTCCAAAATGTTTCATTTAATTTCTCTTTCCAAGCTCCCCTCATCCTACGAACTAGCAGACATCCTCGTGCATGACGTGTTCCGCGGGTTTGAACTGCCTGAGGACATTGTGAGTGACCGGGGGCCCCAGTTCGCTTCCCGAGTATTTCGTGCTTTATGTACTAAACTGGGGATCAAGGTGAGTCTCTCGTCAGTCTACCATCCACAATCCAATGGCCTAGCAGAACGGACCAATCAGGAGGTCTGAGAAGCTCTCCATCTACTATGCCACACAGAACCCGTGAGTTGGTCCTCCAACCTGACATGGGCTGAATACGCGCCGAATTCCCGGGAGATCTCCTCTACCTCTTTGATTCCGTTTCAGACTGTATTAGGCTATCAACCACCTCTCTTTCCGTGGAATGCCCCGGCATTATAAATATTCTTGTGTAGGACAATTATTTGCTCAATGGAAATTTTAATATGTCCACCAATATGTTCAAATAATTAAGTTTTAATTAGTTATTATTTAATACTGATTATTAGCCAATTGTTATGCCGAATGATCGGCTCCTCCAAACTCAATTCCGATATCCCAGTGAGTCTGTTAATGTGAGACTTGAAAGGGATTCACTAATTATCAATATTGCTTACAACCTAGGTTAGAAGGCTCGTCCAGTGAGCTACATCACCTGGTAATGCAAAACTTGGTAGCAAACTCCTCTCACAGCCGATGAGAGAGAGTCTCGCAATATTTCAGGTGAGTTTGAGGTTGCAGAGCATGTAGCAAGATCGCACGGAGGTAGGGACTATTCTGAGCATTCAATGAACGGAGCCTGCAGTTGTGTAACAAAACATGCATTTATTCCTAACACTACAACTAACATAAGACAAACATTACACTTAACACAAACAACCATACAAAAATAACTGAATAAAACAAACAATGTAATTATGGAAATACAATGACCGAAGTTAACTGAATAACCTTAAAAGGGAAAATACTATTCTGCAAAGCAAGCCAGTTTGTTGAAACCTGACCCTTAAGTTGTATAGCAAGTTAACAGGACAGCACAGCTTGTTAAGAAAGGATGAAACTGGTTTACTTGGTAGCAGAGTAGAAAGAAGGTCTTGGCAGTTGTTGCAAGTCGATGGGATGATGGCACTCAGGAAGGCTCGGCATAGGAGCAGTCACTGGAGTGGAGCCACTTTGGTTTTCTCTCCTGGTGAAACTTTGTCTTTGTGCAGCTGGGCTTTCACCGGAGAGCTTCTTGTTGGCTTCCTTTCCCCTGGGCTGATGTTCCGCTGCTCAAGCTGATGGTCTTCCACTCAGTGGTATTTTGCACTTGATGGTATTTCTGCACCCGGTGGTTTTTCTGCACACCTTTGTTCTGGGGTGCCAGGGTTTTATAGTCTAAAGTTCATGAATAAGGATGGCCAGGAATTCGACTCCTGGCCCAATGGCTGGCCATCCATTTGGCGGGCTTGTGGAAGGGGGGTCTGTATCAGTCCTTTTGGTATTTATGGCCCGACTGATTCTCCCTTTTCTGATGATTTTCCTTAAGCTGGTATAACTCTTGATACGTCCACTTTCAGGGTAACCACTGATCATATTTGGAATCGGCAGTGATTGTCCATCAGTTTGACACCAAACATGTTATACCAACTTTACAGATTCACACCTTATACCATTTATGATAATTGATTGACAATCAATTATATTGTACATGTGGTTGACTCACATTCCATATATTATGCAGGTGCTTTGGGTTGGGTTGACCTGGACAAATGTTACCTTTGTGCAGCCATTACTTCCCATTTTCACATAGAAACAGCACATTTTACCTTTAGACGGGAGTGGCTGTTAGTTTGTGGAAGTTGCACCTCTGGAAATAACATATTTCAATGGGTTGGCTTATCCCAGTTGACCTTCTCCAGAATGGATAAGGTACATTTTAATTCTGTTATTTTAACATGGTATGGAAGAATACAGAGAGCTTGGTAACAGACCACAAAGATCAGATAAGGGCTCCAAAGGAATGTTGGAAGAGAAGGTGGTATGGAAGGCAGGATGTCTGGGGAGGGGGTTGTGTACTGAGTTAAAGGTCCTCTATCCCTGAGGTCCCTAAATCTTTGGGTAATAAAAGTTGAAGTGTTGGCCTCTCGTGTTGACTGTGTGTGTGTGTGTGTGTGTGTGTGTATGTGTGTGGCGTCACTAACCCACCTTTGGTGTCTAGGCCATTGTCTACCTCTCTTATCAGGCTTGGCCTTGTCTCAGGCCACCTGGAATTTAAGTTCTGTAATACCTGCATGTGTGATCCTACACCCGTCACACTGACTGGGAAGAGCAGCAGAAAGATTGATGGATGGTGGATAAGGAGGTGGGATAAGAGGCCAGTGGGAATGAGTTACAACCCATTTAAACAGGAATTACAGCACATTTTTTATCACAGATACCTAGATCAGTTCAGACTCGCCTCCTCAAAAACGCTGATTCTAATGGAATTGCCTCCATCTTCTTCAGAAATTCCTCCTAAACTCCATTCTTAACAGCTGCTGCTTTGTTCATATTTGTCTGGCTTTGCTCAACATCGGCAGCTCCCATGAAGCAATAAATCTTAATAAAAAATTCAAAATAGTGTAAATATCCATTGGGCATGGAATTATACTATGTTACAATGGAGATTGCTTATACTGATCATGTCTGTCTGGGTGAAACTGACCTTTATAAGGGATTTTCCTTTTTCTTTATGATTCAGGCAGATTACTGTCTAATTGATATTTCTTACATAATAAATCCTTCCTTGCTGTGCATCCGCCATCCTTGCATCATTGCTCAGAGGGTCTTCATCCTACAGAAAATGATCACATTTTGTTCTACATGTTTGAAATGTTTTTCTTGCATCATACATTCATAAGGCAAATAACCAATATACTTTGTTTCATTGTTTTTTCAACGTTGTTTAATTTTTGAATCACAATCTACCCCCCACATCTGCGTGACCCATTTGGACTTTTCCCTGGGTCCTAAGTGCTGCTTAGCTTCATCTTGCCCAAGAATGTTGGTGACCAGCCCTGGGGTCCTGCCTGTTGAAGGTTAGTATGCTCTCCCTCAGACAGGAGCCATGGTCTGTGTTTGATCTGCACAAAGCGTAACCCTTCACTCTCATTTCAAACAACATACTGATTACAGATTTGTGAAGCCTCTAGCATAATTTGATACCAGTCTTTTGCAAGAAGGGCTTCAATTTGACTTTCTTGCAGAAACCAGTCCTGGTATAGTGCTAAATTTCAGCCAATGAATTCTACTCGGGCTTTAGATGTCAATTCAACAATAATTTCAATTACAGGTATAGAAAATATGGTTTACCTTCATTATATATTACTGAGTGGGGCGGCATGATGGGGCAGTGGCCAGCACACTTGCCTCACAGCCATGGGACCAGGGCTCAGGTCTCCACCAGTGTTTAGTGTGTGTGGAGTTTGCATATTCTCCCCATGATGCCAGGAGGCTTCCCCCGTGTTCTCCCCATGATGTCAGGAGGCTTCTCCCATGTTCTCCCATACAGGGTCTATGCATGATGTTTTCCAGGGGGTTTCCCCATAGATGAGGTTTTCTCCATAGATGTGCTAACTCTCAGAATGAGAGAGTGAAGAAACCTGGAAAATGGACAGAAGGTGTTGGTGGAGTGTCAAGGTGCACTTCAGGGTGGACAGAGAGAGAGCTAACTACTGTGAGCCCCCCCCTCCCCACTGTGCTGCTGTCAGACCTGGTAAGGAGCAAGACAAGCTACATAAAGGCACAGATGCAAGGTGTGTAGGTGCAGCTGAATTACGACCCCGTAAACATGAAGCACAGAAACACAAATCAGGATTCTTGGTGTAGCCTGCCCCCTGCTGGAAATAAAGGGAAATGCAGAAAGGGCAGCCAATGTATGTGTTTATTTTTGTATCAGCTGACCACCTAGGCCAGTCATGTTGCGAGTTCTTCATGAGGACAAAGAGAATCAAAACTGAAATATTTTTTCTCCTGCTTATCTGACTGAGAACTCAGATGTATACAACAGGGTAACACAGATCTGCCACTAAGTCAAATCAAATCAAATCGAATCACTTTTATTGTAACTTCACTTGTTACCTGCACACAGGTTGTGCAGAAGAGTGTCATGTGCAATGTGTGGTAAATGGCTGAGTGTCTGTGCCCATGGTTAATGGTCAGAGTTCAGCAGTCTGATGGCTTGATGGGAGAAAGTGTCCCTCAGTCTGCTGGTCAGGGACCAGATGCTGCAGTACAGTCTGTCTGACAGTAGCAGCCTGAAGAGTCTATGGCTGGGGTGACTGGGGCCTTTGATGACCTTCCTCACTTTATTCAGGCACCACTTGATGTAGATGTCCTGGAGACAGGGAAGCTCACCTCCTATAATCCCCTCAGAGCACTGCACCACTCTCTGCAGAGCTCTGCAGTTGTAGACGGGGCTGTTTCTGTACCTGGCAGTGAAGCATCCAGTGAGGATGTTCTCACTGGCACAGCTGTAAAAAGTCCTGAGCATGTGGTGGCTCATTCTAAACCTCTTCAATCTGCTTTGTCCATGTGAGGTTCTCTGCCAAGTGTCCCCCGAGGAAACGGAAGCTGCTCACGGTTCTCCTGGCAGCAGTGTGTCGGGATGCTGTCCTCCTCTCTACACCGTTCCAACGCAGTTGACTTGGGGGAACCTGCACCGTCTGCGGCCGGTAGGTAAATCATTTAAAAAAATTTCCCACCTTTACTGTGACCTAAATTGAATTATACAGGTTATATAGGTTATAATATGTTGTACATGGTTATTGAATTGTCACAATCTGTTAGGGGGAAAATATGAAAAACAAAAAAATGTACAAAAAGGTGGCACATCCGTAAATTAACACTGTTGGAGGACCTTTTGATTTAATTACAGCATTCAGTCTTTTTAGGTAGTCAGTATTTCACGTTTTGACCCTTCCTTGCAAAAGTGCTCCAAATCTGTCAGACAGCGAGAGCCTCTCCTGAACACAGCCCTCCTCAGGTCACCCCACAGGTTTTCAGGTGGATTTAGGTCCGGGCCATTCCAAGACTTATTTTCTTTTGGTGAAGCCATTCTTTTGATGATTTGGATGTATGCTTGGGGTCATTGTTGTGCTGAAAGGCAAAATTCCTATTCATCTGCTGCTTCCTAGCAGACACCTGAAGGTCTTGGGCCAGAATTGACTGGTATTTGGAACTGTTCATAACTCCCTCCACCTTAACTAAAGCCCTGGTTCCAGCTGAAGAAAAAGAACCCTAAAGCGTGATGCTGCCACCACCATGCTTCACCGTGGGCGGGACGCCATGAATGATGAAAAGGAAAACTCAATAAATGCAAAATTAGGCCTGAATTCACATAGGTCAAATGCATATTTATAACACTAGCCAAAAGGCCTGTACTAGCTTCAGATATATTGTAGTTCATTATGGCAGTTCTCTTTGAATAGATACAAGTGCCCAATATATCAAATAAGTGTTAGCAATAAGTTGGTTTTGTAACTGAGTCCCCCTGTGAGAAATTAGACCTGATTTCCTGTAGGTAAAAATAAATTTGAGCAACACAAATGGAAAAGCTAGTGGCTCTTTCACACCTACTTAATTACGCTGCAATCATGCTCTGTAAATAGAAATGTGAGATATATTAGACGAGCGTCAGCAAAAAGTTTGCTGGGCTTCTACCATACTGTCCCTAAAGCGAATTTATGCCGGATTTCACATAAGGAAAACTTACATGCAGAGCAGATTGTCCCAGCTTCACACATTCACATTGACCGCATTTAGCAGACACCCTTATTCCCCCACTTGCATACTGTGAGTAGTTACTCTGGGTGGTAGGCTCCTGTGTGTTGGCAGTTCTGCCCCATGCCTGTTATTGGTTGATTTGGGCTTTGTTTCTTTAATAAACCCGTTTTTGTCTCGGTGTTACCAAGTGGATTGTCATCTTTTTCCCGCCTGCGCCACATCTCAGATTTCCAGGTTCTTGATTTTCTGATAGTCTGCCAGAACTATACAATGCAAGGATAATGTCCAAAAAATCCCCAGGTCCTCCACCGACAACTTGAGGAGGTCACAGAATTCTTTATCCACAATGTTTTGAGGGTCCGGGCAGGGGCATAAATCACGGGGGGGACGGAGGGGACATGCCCCCCCCCCATCCGAGGGTTGTCCCCCCCCAAAAAATAATAATAATAAACAATCGCACTCTCTATTGTGAAAAATATATGTATGTATACCTAAAATAATTGTGTAAGTAGAAAAACAAACAAA
>JABFEB020000061.1:2971020-2999757 GCA_019775895.2 Stomatorhinus ivindoensis | reverse complement strand
GGGGGGGTGGATGTGTGAATCTGGTTTCAGCCCAGATTCAGTGTTTGGAGGTTTGTTCATGCAAAGAGGCACTAGAACTGTACCAGAACCCCCCCTTCCAGCCTCTGGACTGTCACTCTGGCCATTCGGCATCATGGGGTCACGTGAAACTTCCCCCATTCAACGTCTATGGTCCTGGGCTCTGGCGCAATGCATGCGGATAGAATGAACCACAAAAACAGCCCACCCGTGACGGGATAGGAAACTGATTCAGTGCATGAAGTAAAAGCATGCTTAGGGTGCTGTATTACTTCATAATGCAGGTGTTTGAACCCTGGCATGGTTGGCATATTTTGACTTGTAAATACAGTACTGGCCCACCTAATGCAGTGGGACTTGTGGTGCAGAGGTATACGCCAGTGGTGGATAGTTCAGGTTAACAACGTAAAAATCCAAGACTTTAATTCAACCATTCAGTTGAGTACTCTGTGACGGTGCTCACCTGGTTGGCTGAAACAAAATTTAGATTTTGGACCTGAACTATCCACCTCTTGTATATGCTCTCTGAGATGAGCTTCAGAGACTGTTAACCAATGTGGAACGGGCGATAATCAGGGCAGCAATGCTGTCCTCCAATGCGTCACAAATTCAGGGGGAAGGAAGAGTGTGGCTAGAGGTCGAAGGTCACTGAGAACAGGAAACGCATCAGAGCAGGGTCTTACTGGCACTGTTCCTCATCATTACAGCGGCGAATAGCAGAATCTCTTGTGTTTAACCCCTGTGATGAGAGCATTTGTGTGAATAGTGTTTTGGGAGTTTTTACTTCCTGGGTAGCTACGTGATATAATTAATCACGATAATCCAAAATAATTCTATGTAGTATATGAGAGAATCTAAGAAGGTGTATGTTATTCAGACGCTGCGTGCACATAGTTAAACAGCCAGTAGGTGGGAGGGAGGACACTGTTGTGTAGGGTGACAGCTCCTATTGTCCAGGAATGGCGTGATCAATCGCAGCTGCTGCGTTTTAGTGCAGAGGGTGGGGGCGACACAAGGCCGCTGCCTGCAGACCCCAGGGACCGCTGACAAAAGCCTCCTTATTGAGATGAGATGAACTTCAGAGAGTGCGAGGGCAGAACAATAGGAACTGTGGAAATCCGTCAAAGAACAATGATTCCTCGGCCGTACCTAACAAAACCAAAAATTGTCCTTGCTTAGGCCGACCTTTTTGGGAGAGAGTGTCGCTGTGTCCCAGGGGCACGCCAAGGGGCAGCGTGTGTGGGGAGGCTGGTGAGTCACACCACCCTCCCCTCTACCGCTGGTCCCGGGAGTGATCTCGAATCACAAAGCAAACCAACACTTGTGTTGTCTTCCGACGCTCTTTGAGGGCTCAGACAAAATGACGAGTGCTTGCACAATGTTCACGCTACCATGACTCTACCCCCTAAGCCACTAATTAACCATTTAATACAGTGATTCTCAAGTCAGTCTTCGGGACCCGCAGACGGTCCACGTTTTCGCTCCCTTTCAGCTTCCACTAGGTATTTGACCTTCTTGATTGGCTGGGTGCTGGGAGTGAGCAGAAACACGGGCATCTTCGACGACTAGGCTGGGAAACAGTGACTTAACAGGCCCTCTCGTAGGCAAAACGCTATGAATTTGTGTCAAAGTTCTTAAATCTCACTTGAGAAACATCCTTGTGTGACTCTTATTACCAGCAACCCGACTAATCAGTATCAGCAAAGACTGTCAGAGTCGGTCCCTGTCCTGCCCCCTGCATGTCAGTTCCCTGTTTGGTCGTCCCAGTTTTAGTTCCTAGCGTGTTCTTTAGTTCCTTAGTCCACTGCAGGGCTTAATGGACTAAGTGGATGGCTGTGTTATCTATGCTTCCGTCATGTTGTTGGTTTGAGGCTGGCCACAGACCAGCCTTAACCAAGTATATTATTTAACATTCATGAGTCTTTGTGTATCCTGTGTTAATTATGTATCGCTGTATTCCTGTGCAGACACTTGTTGTTGTTCTTTTGTGGTGTTCCATGTTTGTAGCAATGTTCAGTAAATTTGTTATCCACTCTTCCTTGGTGTTTGGTGTTCCAGTTGGTTTTCATTGATTGCCTACACCTGTTCCTCACTGTCCCTGGTCCTTAGTGTTAACTGCCCATGCCTGTCTCTGATTGATCTCTATCATGTGTGCATCTAAGTGCCTGCCCATACTTCATTGTTTTTAGTCGGTTATTGTGTTTCTCTGTGTTGAGTGAGTGTTTGGTCTTCACCTGCCCTATTTTCACCTCATGTGGTTCCGTTTGTTTTCTGGTCTCCTCTGAAGTTCAGTTTGTTTAATAAAACCCCTTTTTTGTCAGAGAGCTTTGATCGTCAGTCTGCCATGCCACACCGTAACAAGAATCTACCAGTGCATTAATTCCCATGAGTGCCCATTTGGATCACTTCACTCATTTGGCTTCTGCCTTCCCCACTTGGAAAGAGAGAGTGCTTTCATCATGTGATCATGTGACAAAACGGATGTTTGAATTCTTGACACATCTTCTCTTTAAATGATTGGTGTGATTATTTGCCAATTAAAAGCCTCTCAGTGGTTATCAGTCAAGCAGGGAAAATCAGTATGACACTCGAATAAGGTAAAATAAAGTAAATTCAGGATGGAAAAGGATTTGGTTTACAGTCGCTGAGACTGATGAATTAATTTAATCACAGAGTCCATTAAGTCCTGCCAGGCATAACAGGACTTAACAGATCTTATAAATGGAGAATTGCAGATTCAGATTTAAGAAAACAGCAGCATGCTCTCAGTCATCATTGAACAGATTTCTAAATGTCTGTTTTAAAGGGGCAGTTCAGGCCAAAATAAAAATAAAACATCTCAGATATGCTGCAGGGCAATTTATCCATCTAGATTATTGCGGTGAGTGTAGCTTTGTTTTGGAAATATCATCTGTAAAAATGCTAGTCCTCTCGCGGATATAATGGGACTGAATGACATTCTTTCTGTTGTGATTGAAGACCCAAAATAAATACATTTTAAAAATTCAACAGCAAAGTCTCTTATCTGAAAATCATGACCCAGTTGCTCAAGACAGTCCACAGACTTCGTGGTGAGCGGTATAATGTATGAACTGTTTTCTTTCTACCAAACTCCACACACCAACCATACTGCGCTGAAGTTAGTGCTGGGGTGTTTGTGCTCCTGACAACATGACCTGATGTAAACGACAACAGTGTCTTTCTCAGCTGAGCTAGCTGTATTGGTTAGCATGAGCTACCAATGCTAATGAATAGCAACAATACTATACCAATGCTAATGAATAGCAACAATACTATGCTAGTTAATAGGAATAGTAGCTCTATGCTGTTAGCACACCTAGGACAACTGAGCTTGCTAACGTTAGTGCTCAGCCGAGGACGACCTGTCCGCTGGTATACTGTCAACCACAGAGGAAGACAGGTAGCGTGTTTTCAAAATGTAGACTTAATGGAGATTCTTAAAGGACTCCCATGAGACAAGTCAAGCATGGTCAATCTGGAGAGGTCAGGATTTGTGTGTTTTATCCTCAAAAAAAAAAAAAAGCGTGAATTGAATTTTGGAGATGGGAGAGGCTAGTGGGTTCACGTCTGATCTGTTTTGACACTCAATAATCCGAGTGGAAAAGCTTATTGGCGTGAGGTCTGTCTAAAGATGGTCTTCCTACACTTCCTGTGTCCCGGGTCACCCACCTTTGAAAGCTATCTCTCCTGCTTTCCTCTTCAGATCTATTCTCTTCTGGCCTGTTGACTTCATAAGTGGCTCTCTTTGAGAGCACCTGATGGATGGTTAAATGATAACACCCCATGCTATTGGACTCCGCTGTGACGGTAGGAGCAGCTGAATGGATTACAAAGAGCCCACTTCATGGTCACTCTGTCTGAATTAATCATTTAGAATTAGCTTTTCCTCGGGCTAAAATGACGTTTGGACATCTGCTTTCATTATATTCCCCTGGACTTGCATGCTTGCGATGACTTATTTCAGAGTAACACATTTTATGGCTTTCGTGTTACAAATTATTAGTCTTAAAAAACAAGTCACGCTCAAAGGACACTTATTCCTTCCTGGCGGCCGTTCCACAGACCACCTTCGGCAGGATGTTTGCACAAGACCCTCGTTTTCTGCCAGCCTCAGGTGACGACAAGAGGATAAATTGTGTCGATGTTTTCGGGGAAGGATTCATTCTGCTCGGTTCATTAAAGTCCCGATCATCCTACCATCGCACTAACAGGAACGCTTTCATGGCTAAGTGATCAGGGATTCTCTGCGATTTGAGGCTGGTGGAGCCGCACACCCCCCTCTTCTTGTCTTTGTTCTGCATCCTCAAGCAGAAGGACATGAGATGAGTGTTGGTGGCCATTTCTGTAGTCATCCGCAGCCAGTGTCGCGTCAACCTTTCCAGTATTTGGTTGCACTTTTGTCTTCTGGAATCAGGTCCCCATAACATGTCTAGTTAAGCATGTAGACTGACATTTCGCTCTTCTGTCCCTGGGAAACAGTGCTGACATCCACAGCCCAACACCGAAGCCATTCCGATGCAACGGTGTCCCGTTCGAGGTGGGGGGGGGGGGGGCACAGTGCACAGTGCACAGTTGTGGGCCAGGTGTTGCTGGTATCTCGGTACTGACCCAGAGCACAGTTTCGGGGACGACGATGATGGTTTGCTTCCCTAAACTTCCGCTTTCTCTGAAGGATGTGTGTAATATTGGGGGACCTTGATGTGCCTAGGTGGGTCAAAGCTGGGTGATATGTGGCTTATTTCCTTCACTCGTGGACGGATCCTGCCCCATTTGGCTTTTCTCAGCTTTCCCTTTGGCTCGTGGTTGGGGGGGGGGGGGGTCTTTTGTTTTTCATTCCTCCCTGCTGCTTTTGTTAAAATGGTCTTTGCTCCCATCTGTGTTTCTTCCTCCTGTCCCCGTGTCGCACAGTCTGTGCCTGAGGCTGCACACAGCTGTCCGTCTCCATGTCATTTTAGTGCCGGGGTAGATTAGCTCAAGGTTTTAGCTCTTGTAGTTCTGCCCAAAATGGGGAAGTTCTGTGAGGCCAGGAGAAGTATAGATTCAGCTGGGCTACAAGCGCTGGTTGTTCCATAACATAATTGAACCTGTAGGGCGTATCCATCTACAGTGTGACACACGTGTGAAAATATCTATGCTTATTTAAGAGCAGAGAAATTACATTTTGGTTTTATTCAAAGCAGCTAGTATAGCCTGTGGTGTTTATATGTCAGTAGTCAAACACCTGGGTGTGTCAAAGCTGACAGGCCAACTCTTGGCCACACTCCTGAAGGGTGTTGACCAAATGCCTTGACTGGACATCATGTGACTACAGGGATTTCCCTTAAGGGACTGTAGACTTGTAGAGGGCCTTTGGAGAGCCAGGGCTCTGAGGTACTATAGCCAGTGTGTCCTTGGTGTGTAGGCTGGATGATGAACTGCATCATGGGATAGCTAACATCTAATCAACCAGGGACACCTTAAAATTAAGATTTGAAGTAACAGTCAGACAATGTGGACCTCTAAATCAGTTGTGGATGGTTAAAATAGTATGCTTTTATCAAGGCTGAACTTACAGAATAGTTTTGTTTATCCCCTATAAGCTTCATAGGAGACATTATCTACATCACCTGTTTTTTTTTTTACCACGTTGTGCAGATAGATATGGTGAAGCAGGAGGAGGTGAGGGGATTGGAGGGTGTGACTCAGTAAATCCAATGCGATGATATCTGCACTCCTCACTCTGGCCTGAATCGATCCACCATCTGTCCTTGTCAGGAAGGAACAGTGGGCAGCCTGAGGTAGGGGAGTGGAGCGCATCACTGGGGTGGGGGGGATGGGGGTGTGGAAGTCAGGAGGACCGCGGCCGTAGTTGCATCCATGTGCCGCAGAAAACCAGCCAACCATCTGCCGGCATGGAGGATGTGATGGAAGGTGTGGACGGGGCCCAGGGTACGCCGGGTTCTGCCCAGCCCTTGTCAAGGTGGCTGATGCCCGTACCATCTCCAGGCCCTGAAGTTAATTTCCAAAAAATCCTTAGGAAAGTCTCTGATGCATTGTTGTCAGAAGTGCCTGTGAGCAATAGCCCAGCCGTTCCAAAAATGATTTGGAAGTGGCTCCTTCATCTCATTCTGCACGACACACCAAAAGCCGGCCACTGACACCAGGTTTGTTAGGTAACCTGTACTGAGGAGCACGCTGATCACAGACCATCTGATAAATGAATCACAGCGCTGGCTTATATTTTGTAATTCGATTCCTGCTCAGACCACACCACGCTTTTGTTTTGTAATTAGATTATTTCACAGACCGTGCTGCAGTTCTCTTTCCAGAACACTCCTATTTTCTCACGAAAGCTGCATTTTCACGTTTTGTAGTTTGTAAATCCTGCCCCCCGGCCTTTTATCCGCCGTCCGCCATTTAGCTGTCATGCTCAGCGTACCCGAGCCTTTGCATAAAAAAGTCGGATAAGTATGTTTTTTTTCAGGCGGTCGTTGGGCAAGTTATTAAATCAATGATGCAAAGCTTTAATTATTCATGCACAATTAAAGCTTTGTTTTAGAGATGGCAATCATATTCCTTGACGGTGCACAATTACAATTAATGATTAGTTACCCTCTGAACAGCAGCTTAAAGCGTGCTATTTCGAATGCATATGGTATACATATTTCATAAGCTGCTAATCACACTGCCGGGACATCCTCATCCTTCTCTTCAGTGGGAGCGTCTCTGGGACATTAAAGCCGAATTCATTTAAACATATAATCAGCGATTGACTGAAGAGAAAATCCCGTCAAAGAAAATACAATTTCAATCATTAGCGGACATTAACACTGACGGAACCAGCCTCAGCTATACGCGTGAGGGACCTGCTTTGGGTTCCTCCTGGCCAGTGGACTGACATCCTGTCCAGAGTTTGCTGGCAAGCAGCTTTCGGGGTTCTGGATCAGGAGAGCCTAGGATTAGAAGTGAGTGAAAATGGATGCCTGGACATTTACAAGTGCCAGGCTAGCATTAGCCGGATGCTTAGTCGCGCTCGACGGCTTTGCATCTTAAAGGAAGGATCGCGCGGGGCGTTTGGGTTTACGAGGGTTGTGGGGTTTAATAGAGCAGAGATCCGTGGTGATTAGCAGAACTTCTGTAGATCTCTCCGGCCCAGTGTATTCTCACCAGCGCTAATGAGGGACGCCAGGATGATTCATGCTATAATCTGTTATTCTACCTTTGGATGTATTTCAGGGACAGATGAGTCTTGTTCTGTAGAGCTCCTTTGACCGGCTGGTGAATGATCATAGGGATGTTGTGTATGTTTTTGTCAAGTTGTACTTTTTGTTCGAGATTGTTTATCGAGGGCTCGCTTCTGAGGGCGGTTTCAGCACAGAGGATCGCCGCCTCCATTGAGCAGACTCTATTGTGCCTGGCCATTGCCTGTCCCTCAAATGCCCATCTGACCCCAGCGCTAGCGAGGGGTCAGCCGCACAGTCCAGCTCATTGTTTGGCAATGAGAAGGCTCATTCTCATGGGAGTGACGGCCTCTGTGTGCCTCAGGGACCGGTCCCAATGCTGTGCCACTGCCAGCAGATCACCAGGTTGGCTTGGCCTCAGAAGTACCCCCTGCACCCCCCAGGACCATTGACTTGGTGCATGGAGCCTCCCAGGCCTGGCTGATGGATGGAACTGGGCTTTACCAGACAGGAGATGCCTGCACTGAGCATGAGCCTTTAGGGCATCTAACCTGGCGCCTTTGGCTAAAGACCTGCTAACATTGTCATTTGCTTCTTCAAAACATAAAATATCTTCTCAAATTCTTATGCAGAAATATGTCCAGTAAGAAAGGGAAAATTTAGGTATTTCTATGCTGTGTTTAGTTGACTTTGCTGAAGTTATATAATCTTCTGTACTGTTCAGAAAGGCAGGTTTTTTTCTTCAGTACAAGTTCATCTGCACGAATGAAGTGTCAAAAATTCAATTTGCTTAGTCAAATGATGGACGTCAGTGCTGAGCTGTGGTCCGTTGGTCACTCGCTCTTCAACCCCAGTTTTCAGAATTCCACCTGCAGAGATCCGAGAAGACTGGGGAAATCGTAAGGATGAATCGATGCCGCGAGGCCGCCGATTCTGTACGTCCAAGAGTCCCTGCTTTAGCTCCGTTCATCTTGCAGCTCCGGGTTTGAGAGAGGTGGAGACGTGAAGACCGAGAGAATAAAAACTTTTCATGAATAAAGTGAAAAAAGAGAGAGAACAGACATCCGTTAGCTGGTAGAAGGCACCAAAGCAAATTTACCAAAATGTGACCAAAAATAACTAAAAAATAGAATGATTAATGGTTGTGGGAAGAAACTAGTCTTAGTCAGTTATCCATTAATCTTTTGTCAGGTTGGCTCTAAACTATCTGCTCAGAGACATGCCAAGGAATTGACTGTATATTGCAGTTTCACTTAATTCCTATTACATATTAAATTTTTTTTCACTTAGTAATAATTAATTGTGCGGTAAGTGCCTCATATTATTGCTATAAACTTCAGTAGGGTTTTTGATGTGGAATCCCCAGTTGGCGTTAGCACTGCTACAAGGTGGTGTCAGGCTGGTTTGATGGCGTATAGCGCTATCGCACCCTCACGCCCTCACCCATTACAAATAAGCCCAGCTGCTGGCGCCGCGGGCAGGGCTGCCACGAAGTGCAACTTGCAGGTACGCGGGCCATCCCGGCATGAAGCCGCCCCGCCTTGCCACCCACACCTCCGTTCTGGAACCGCGGAGCACCTTCTTGGGTGGCAGGAGGAGAGGACTCAGAGCTGCACGGCAGGACCCAGCAGAAAGATCCTGCTGGAGAACCTGCTTCTGCAGTCGATTATACTGAGATCCAGTGTTGTGATGAATCTTCATCAAGCCTTTCTGCTTGCTGTATTTGTTGGAAGTGATGAGAATAATGACTCATGGAAGGGAACTGGATCTTATTGGTCAAAAAATGGCTCACTGTTCCATTCTTTCTTGGGGGGCCAAGGTTACTAAGTTCATCTCTGAGATAAACTGCCGGTCGAAAGTTTTTACAGACCACAGGCTTTTACTACTTTTCCATTTATTTCATAAACTGCAGATTTTTTTGTTTTTGTTAAGCATTGGAAAGTTGAGTGAACAACTATAAATGAGAATATAAGTCAAATAAAACAAGTTTCCCTTATAACATGGAAAGAGTATGTAACAGTGCATGTCTAACGTCCTATTAGCTGGTTGTACGGTGACGGCAGAGTCACATTCAGAGCAATATTCAATGTCCCTTGCAGAAAGAATGCCTTGAATTTCCTAAGCTGCTATGACTGCTTTGATTAATCAATAAAATGACATCTTCTTGCTAATAAAGGTACTCAAATGGCGAACACACTGTAAATTTATTTGCTAACAAAGAATATACAGTGTATTTCTAAAAAATGTTACATGAGTAACATGCACATGTAGAAAATCTCAGTGTGTGCAAAAACTAGGATAATGATAGAGTGAGATTTGGATCAGATTCAGACTTAGACATCCTACCAATATAATTTCATGTTTCATGTGTGGACTAGGTTGAGCAGCAATGATCTGCATTGTAAACATGATACAAGGTGACACCACATGCCTCTGCTTTGTCAAAGTGTTAATTTACTACTGTGAGTTTACACTGAAATGTGTGTGAAATCGCCTTTGCCTTGAGTATAGTACATGCAGCAGTTAATTTTAACAAGCTTTGTATAAGCAAGATAAAAAAATAAGTATACTGAATTTTGTGCAGAACAAATTTTAGTGCAAATCTGATAAAAAAAACAGATATATGAAAAATTCACACTAGAATATTAAATAAATAAACAAATAAATAAATGGTAAAACAACGTATAACAATGATAATAGCACTGCTTTGTGCACAAGCCACCGCAGTCACTTCTCTGGCTACTTCCTTATCACCCCCCCTAGTGGTGCCAAATGGAATCGTCATTCTCTTGATTTTCCCTTGATCAGAGTTCGCAAGTTTTGAGTTCGCCGTCTACGTTCAAATTACCATCCAAGAACAGCGGGACATCCTTAGCACTTTTTCTTATACCCTCGTCTGACAAAGCAATGGATATCTGTAGTAAAATGAAAAGGCTGAACTCTTTCCAGGAAAAACGTATTTCTTTCTCCGTAGCCAGATATGAACACCACAATGACCACAGTTTTTCATTTGACGATATTCAAACACCTAAGTTCATTCTACTTTTAATGTAACTGCAGTAATTATTGTTACTCAAGGAAATTCCCTTTCCAATGTATGTGAATCAGTAAGCTTATTAGGATTTTTTTGTCAATAATCATTCAAATTTGCTTGTATTTATTATACTGTATATATGGGGGTTGGACAATGAAACTGGTTTTAGACCATAATAATATATTAGTATAGCGTAGGGCTTCATTTTGCGGCCAATTCAGTATCAGTTAATCTTGGGAATGAAAGATACAAATCCTGCATGTGACCAGAGGGATCTTGAGCCGTTCCTCTTACAGACCAGTGGCCTGGTCGCTAGGTGATGCTGGTGGAGGAAAACGTTTCCTGACTCGCTCCTCCAAAACACCCCAAAGTGGCTCAATAATATTCAGATCTGGTGACAGTGCAGGTCATGGGAGATGTTCAGCTTCACTTTCATCAAACCTCTCTGTCCGCAGTCTTGCTGTGTGTATTGGTGCATTATCATCCTGATACACAGCACCACCTTCTTTGAACTATTGGGTGAATCTGGTCCTCCAGAATGGTTCTGTACTCCTTGGCAGTGACACGCCCACTGAGAATAAGTCCTGGGTGGGAGGAATGCCATGATATTGCAGCCCAAACCATCACTGATCCACCCCCCGTGCTGCACTCTGGGTACACAGCAGTCTGGGTGGTGAAGCCTCTATGGAGATGTGAGACAGACAGTGAAGATGGACTCATCAGAGAACAATATATGTGTCACATTGTCCACGGCCCAATATTCGTGCTGCTGGAACCATTGAAACTGACATTTGACATTAGTATGAGTGACCAAGTGTTTGGCCATAGCAGCCTAACTGAGAATATTGACCCTGCAGAGCTCCTGACGAACAGTTTTTGCCAAAACTGTGTTCATTTGATTCTGCAGTGAGTTGATCAGCGGCTGTGGTTTTATGTTTTTTTGATACGATCCAGGTTGGTGCCCGGGCGTCCCTTTCAGACAGCTTCTCTTGTCCAGTTACTCCCGTTAGATTTGGTCCGTCCTTCGTGGTGATATGCCGATATCGTGGTTCTCACCACAAAGAATTGCTGTCCTGGAGATAGATGCGCCAGCGAGATGCGCACCAACAATGAGGCCTTGTTTTGAAGTCTGATGTCTCCCTTTATGAGCTGTAATACTGGACTGCTAATTCAACCTTCACACTTGATCTGCTCTTATTGATGGAATGTGCAATCAGGGTAGAGTAGCCACCAGCCTGCATCGATATAACCATGAAATGTGCCAAATCGTATTTCATTTTAGGTGTAAAGTTAAAAATGTCGTACGTATCACTTTTAAATGTGAATGCTTACTTACGTACCAGTTATGTGCATCCCTGCATAAGGTTACATTATGGCGTCACCGCGCGCGCGATTTGGACCAAACAAGTCTAAATCGTTTGTGTCATGTTTGTGCTTTAGAAATATTCGTGCTGTTAGTATTCCTGAGTTATACCTCGTGGATTATACAATTATACGATCGCAGTCTAGTCTTTCGAATGAGAGTTTAGTCTAATTCGGCGGCACGGTAGTGACGTCACCATGTAATCAAATATTTATATCTAAATCTATCTATCAGCGCGCGCTGTCAAGAGGCATTATGAAATAAACAGCTGATTCGGGAAACAGTCATTAAGCAATACATCAACGTGAGAAGCTGAATTTCATTGTGAAGTATAATTTAAATTATTTAAGGAATCTCCTTGCCCTGCGATGGGCTGGTCCCCCGTCCAGGGTTGTTCCCTGCCTCGTGCCCATTGCTTCCGGGTAGGCTCCAGACCCCCCGCGACCCAGTAGGATAAGCGGGTATAGAAAATGGATGAATGGATGGATGGAAGGAATGCCCTTTGCATTAAGTTAAATAATATTTTATAATAATAACTGTCTAATGAAAATCTCAATAATATTACGAAGTACAATTTAAAGATATATGTGAAAGACAAACATTATTATGAAATATAACTTTTATTGAATCATTTTTAAATAAAATGACACATAAATAAATTAATAAGCTAATATTTCAACAATTGATTTATGTAAGATATATTTATTTATCTCATTTTTAGTATTATGTTGTTCCATAACATTGGGGCACCTCAAGGTAAATGAAAAAGAAGTCATGGTAAAAAAACTGAAAGACATTACAATGAATCAAACCGTAGGAGCAATACACATTTTCAAGGCGGGGTCATTGGCAACGACATTCGCTTAACTAAAGTTAACCCTTTATATTTTGGAAATAAATGCATTTTTTTAAACGAGCAAAACATACACTGACTAGGTCGTAGTAATTTAAGTAAAATTCATTTTTGCTGTCAGTTTTTCTTACATTTGTCAGTATCATTTTAGACACCATGAATCTGTAAGGGCCGTGTTTAATCATTCGACACTAAGGATTGATAGTGAAATATCGATTCTTTCGTTCTTATATCTCGTATATCTCTTGTTTCATTTTTTTATAATGGATTTTTTTTTTACTTCTGGATTCTGTTTCAAATGTTCGTTAAGATTAACTATATTGATCCCGAGGGGAAATTCTGGTGCTTGAGCAGCAAGAACGTGCACAGGCGAACATACATGTACTGCCAAACAGATGGGGTACAGACACAACACAACAAAATAAACGTGTAAAGCGCGTTGGGACAACTCAACTCAGCGCTATATAAAAATTAATTAAATCGAATTGAATTAAAGAGAGCTGGACGTGATTAGGCCTACTACCAGAACCTGAACGTCAGTGTTCGGACTATAACTATACTCTTCCGGCTCCAAACTGAGAACCACGGCTCCACGTCAGTCAGTCAGTAATAGAGAGTGGTTTGAGAAGGGAAGTGCAGTTGGATGAGACGGGGAGACTGAACCAAAGAAAACGTAATTTCGTTTGGAGTCAGTTTACTCCACAAGATAGTAACGAAGCAAAATGTGATGTTTGTCAAAGTAAGCGCACTGTCCAATTGTATTTGCATATTTTAAAATACATTTTTTGAGATCTTGTCCAAAAAATAGGTGAGCAATTTTAATGATTACTTAGTATGTTTAAAAATAAGTCTAAGGTTTATAGCCGCTGTTTTTGCATACGTGCCTTCTCCGAGTAATTGATAGTTTTCTTCCTTGCAGTTGGACTAATTAATAGTGTGGTGCATTTGTGAGAAGTTTCACAAAAATGAGAAAGGAGGAAGAGAAAAGCGAACAAGAACTGGTAACCGAAAGACATTCATGGTCCCCTAAATGGAAATAGTTTGGACTCCACGGAGAGGACACCAATACCACTGGCTTCTGCAGCGCGGCTTTCTGTTGGCGCAACTCGTGGCAAAGCCACCAACTTATTTGAAAGCCTACTGATGGATAGGTTCTGTATTGTGTAGTTTATTTTGGATAAACTACCTTTTGTTTTATAAATATCGCAATAGTTATTGCAGAAAAGTGAAATATTGATTTGAGAAACATTCCCAACATCGTTCATAAGTATTTCCATTTATTTTCACTATTCCCATATGCCCCACCCCTATCTGGCACTCAGCCCCGTCTGCACGTACCTGATACAATGTTTCTCTAAACTTAGACAGCATGTCTGCATTCCTTGAGTGGTCGCCTATATATTTATACAGCAGACCACAATTTGTGTTGACTTTAAACGAAAAACAAGCAATTAAATGGAGCGCGGATTTCACAACGGTCAAAAAGCGGCGGATCATAGCGGACTTTTCGACATGTGGCGTGATTATATGCAGCTGGGGACTTTAATGGAGAAGCTGCGTACTCAGCGCAGAAGAGGAGAAATTGTCGTTCCCCAACGCTGTGACCCAGTTGTGAAGGAACAGCCGCACGAATCACGCGTGTACAGCGGCGGCGCATCCAGCTCAAGCTCGGCGAGTGCCATTTCCGACTGCAGCGACAGCGGCTTCTGCGGATTTTGCAAGCAGAATGGAGAGACAGCTGAAGTGTATCGCTCGCACCGACTCAAAGACAAGGACAACAAAGTCATCTGTCCAGTTCTGAGGAACTATGTTTGTCCAACCTGCCAGTCTACTGGAGATAAAGCTCACACTCGTCGATACTGTCCAAAACGCAACAAAAGTAATGCCATGTTTTAACAGCATTCTGCTTAATGATATACCAAAATAATTTAGGCCTAAATACTTTATTCTTTAAAAACAATTTCCGTATGTATATATTTTTTCATTTTGAAGCTCTAAATATTATGTTGTATTTTGTTTATTATCAGTAACCACAATTCTTTTTCAATTAATTTAAGGGAATTCCAGTCCTGCGTAGGGGAGACCAGGGCGAAAGTATCAAGAGCAAGTGTGACAACGTTACTGTTCCATATATAAGAACTGTCAGCATTTCACTGCTAGGATTATAGCGTAATCAGCATCTGCAGTAGAAAAATGATGTTAGTTTTGATACTACGTTTGTTAATCAATGCGTCGTTTAGTTCGACTGCCCAATTGTGTTTTGAAAATAAATGTTTTTGCAGTTTCATTGCAAACTGAGAAAGTTTATAAATATGAACAAGTTGAAAGGGTAAGTTTTCTGCAAGCAAATACTATAATCCACTTTCGATTGATTCTTTCAGCTTTAAATGTGTTTATTACATTAGTATCCGAACGTAGTTTCCCATGGAATAAAATCTGTAAGGTATTTAAAGATATTGCACGGTAAATATTGATTTTAACCAATCACCGCATTTACGAAAATGTGTCATTATGTAAGGTTAAAGTAATGTGTTAGTTATATATTTATGATGATATTTAGCGACTTTATGTATGGGTTTCACTGGAAGCAGTAATACGCTGACTTTTTCCGAGAACAAGTGCATCTTCAGTGGTAGGCCTATGTAATTCAACATGTGCTAATTCAATAGTTAACTTTTAAAGTCCATCGTTATTCAAGTAACAATCATAACTTAATTTTCCAACCACATATCCCTGGCCAATGTAATATGAGGTGCCAGGGGCTATCCCAGGCACCAGGCCCGTCTTTGACGAGGGCGAGCCAGCTTGTTGATGATCCTTCAAAGCTTCTGCTCCGCGCTCGACCTCTGCACATTCCTCTCTGAAAATCCACAAACGCACACACACACACATACCGACACCTCTGGAACCTGCGTTCGAGTCTGTGCCATGGCTCCATGTGTGTGGAGTTGTGCATGTCATGTTCTCCCCGTGTCACTGTGGAGTTTCCTCCGGGTACTGCGGCTTTCCCCCACAGTCCAAAAACATGCTGCGGCTAATTGGGGTTGTCAAATTGCCCATTGGTGTGCGTGGGTAAGTGAATGGTATGTGAGTGTGCCCTGCGATAGGTTGGTGCCCCATTCTGGGTTGATCCCTGCCTTGCGCCCGTAGCTTCCAGGATAGACTCTGGACCCCCGTGCCCTTGAACAAGATTCGCGGTTCCAGAAAATTGATGTATGGTTGTAAATCCGTCGTATACACGGACCCGTGGCAAAGTTGGACATGAAAGTATTTTAAAACCAGTAATTCCTATGCTGACCCACGATCAGATTTCCCAGCCCGAATTCTAGTATTAACTTATATAAACGGGTCTTGGGTCTGCAAATGCTTAGCGCAAAATTAGTGAACATTTAACCAATCCGAGAAGCCAAACCGCAGAAGCTTAATTTAATATTCACTGGCACATCCAATCAAATTTGTGCGATATTGATCGGCGTAAGGGGGCGGCATGGTGGTGCAGTGGTTAGCACTGTTGCCTCACACCTCTGGGACCTGGGTTCGAGTCTCCGCCTAGGTGCCATGTGTGTGGAGTTTGCGTGTTCTCCCTGTGTCGTCGTGGGGTTTCCTCCGGGTACTCCGGTTTCCCCCCACAGCCCAAAGACATGCTGAGGCTAATTGGAGTTACTAAATTCCCTGTGTGTGGGACTGGTGTGTGGGTGTGCCCTGCGATGGGCTGGCCTCCCTTCCAGGGCTGTTCCTTACCTCGTGCCCATTGCTTCCGGGTGGGCTCCGGACCCCCCGCGACCCAGTAGGATAAGCGGGTATAGAAAATGGATGGATGGATGGATGATTGGCGTAAATGACAGATCTCGCTTCATGTTTTATCATAGCGTTAATTTGAACCTATACTTCTTATAGGGTTGCGACTATGCTGACATGTTAAAGCTTGGGTGCAAACAAGGTTGAGAACCACTGCCCTAGGCTATGCGATCACATTTCCGAAATAGGATTTAGTTTAAGTATATTTCCAGTCTGTGTTTAGTAGGGGTGTAACGGTAGACAAAAGTCACGGTTCCGTTTGGGGTTCACGCTTGGGTGAAACTTCGGTACAACAGGGATAATTTTATACAGTAAAGGATTTGTTTTGAAATGATTTATTATTAAAACAGCATGCACCGGTCGATGTTTATGAATAACAAAGCTTAAGAGATGCTTATTTTGCACGTTGTAAAAACAATTAGGCCAACGTAAGATTAAGCAAAACTGTACTATCATAATAATCTTTAAAACAACCAGGATCCAGCAGCTAACATTGCTTGGACACTAAATCGCGGGTTCTGGCCGCATGTCTGCAGTGTAAATGCAGCGCGTCGTTTTCGAATATTAACGGTCCGCGTGACCTTTGAGCGCCAG
The DNA here is from genome assembly GCA_019775895.2 of Stomatorhinus ivindoensis. Lineage (NCBI taxonomy): Eukaryota > Metazoa > Chordata > Actinopteri > Osteoglossiformes > Mormyridae > Stomatorhinus > Stomatorhinus ivindoensis. The sequence goes on along the minus strand of JABFEB020000061.1, from coordinate 2,982,916 downwards.
GAAAGGAGTGGCAGGGAGAGAGACATCGCAGTAATAATAATAATAATAGCAGTAAGAACGGAAAGACAGCACAGAAGACATAGTAAAATGACGGTAAAATTAATAAATAACATTCTGATATTGGCTGTGACTAAGGACGAGCCTGTCCGTGACTCGTTTTGCTGCCTTGGCGGGCCAATATGGCCTGAGAAGCAGCTTCGTGGTCGCATTGATTCGTTTTATTCGGGAGCTGGGAAATGCCTGTAATAATTTTTATCATTTTCTGCGTATTTATCACTTACATGGTTAGACTTCAAATGAGGGGATGGCGGCTGTTATAAAACTGCGTAATGAGTATCTGTCGGTGCAGTTTGTAGCTTTTCAGCATTTAACAGGCCAATAAACGACGCGCAGTAACAACAATTTTCTAAAAGACGGTTTTAAATATAAGCTCTAATGGTGCATTGATGTGGCCCGCACCGTCCTGCCACTCAGTCGCTAATGGATGGAATGAAATGATGCCTCGTTATCCATTTGCACAAGCTACAGTTCATTGAATGCTTGCACTTACTGTGTGTGACTTTTGCGTAAATAATATATCTGAGTTGCAGCTTCACACCGTTAATAAGGCACCCTGCTTTCGGTTTTAATGTTTCCCTGGAGAAAATGGGGTGAATGGTTGGAAAGAGCGGTTCTTTGCGTTGGAGATATATATATATATATTTTTTGAATAACAAAAAGTGCCCTGTAAGTATCTGTCATTTGAATATATCAGTTATTTGTAGAAAAGCAGCTCTGGTATAGCATCACTGGCTGAGAGTACAACAAGAGAGAACAGACATCTTTTCATAGGCATAATAAAACCCGTTATCTTTTTTGTAATGTGTACTGTTTAATCCCTTGTGGCCGAGGAACAATCAAGGGTCCATTATTTAGCTAACCAAATTTAGATTTTAATTGCTTCGATTACACTTATCCGAAGTATTTCAATTTTATGTTATGCATTTGGATTTTCAATGTTCTTAACCACTAAAATGTCATGTTTAGTTTGTCTGTATATTGTATAGTGTTATTGTTGTGGTTTCTGCATTTCCCCTATTTTGCAAAAAAATGCATAAAAAATGTTTAAAAAAACACTGAAATACCCAAGGCAGACTTAAAGAAGTGGGGGAACATGTTACAATTTTATCATTTTCCGTAGTGTTTGGTATGATTACAAACATAACATTTTCCAGAAAATACTGCCGCAGTGAAATTACCCTCGGGACAGCTCAGTCCTTGGGACCAGATCCAGATTAATGAACACACATGTAATCTGCAGTCTACTTAATCATTTTCCATGGGGCTGCTACAGAGCCCATACTTGTTTTGATACTGATATTATACGGTATATTTTACCCATGAATGAGACAAAATGAAATCTCAGACCTTGTAGAACAGACCGGTTTGGAAGAAAATGCAGATCATAAAACATGCACTTTTTTATATTCGAAGTTATATAGCTCTGTATGTATATTTTGAAGATTAAAATATACTTTTAAGTAGGAATTGTTTGCTGGTTGATATGTCGTTTTTTTTTTTTTTTTTACTGAAACACTGCTTCTTATATTGTTCATGTTCCGCACATCATGTTGTGATTAATGATCTGTTCAACCTTATATCCTTGGCCTTTTTGACTGGTGACCTGAATTACACTTGAGTAATCATTTTGCTAACTAGGAAGTGAGACGATAAGCAGCTTCAGGTGAGGAAAAGTTCTTTTTGTATTCTGCAGTCAGAGATGTTCCCATAAAACGGTGAGCAGAATGCATAATTTATCGGTTTTTGTTACTCCGTTTTCTGCTAATGGCATCTGATTAAAAGAGGTTTTGTCGACCCAGTAACCTTCATAGGTTCATTAAAATGAATTTGTGGCTGGACAGCTTAATTGGAGCCATTTCTGTCTAATTCTTTCTGTAAAATGCTGATTAGGGTTGCATAGTTCCCTGGAGTATTTAATGGTTTGGTCTAGGGCTGTTTTTCTCTAACCAGTCCTCAGGGACCTCCAGACAGTCCACGTTTTTACTCCCTGCTAGGACAGTACCCATGTGTTCTCCTTACTGGCAGGGAGCAAATACGTGGACTGTCTGAGGGTCTCTGAGAACCAGGTTGAGAAACAACGACCTAAGGCCAACATACCCCCCCCTTTTCTCTCTCTGATTGAGTCTGTACACTTGACATATTCTGGCTTATTCACTGTATCTCCTTATTGTGCTCAGCTGGTTCTGAATTCACTAGCATGACTGCAGAACCAAAGGCTTCTTATCTCTGGCACTTTGGTCTCATGACACAGCAGGAAGTTGAGTTTGGAAGTACAGTAGTGTCACTTTGAAATGACTCAATGAATTCTGTTCTACACTAGGATAGAATATGCAATCCTACACGTGAGGACATGAATGAGATCCTATGTCTATATCCCTAGCAGAACAGTTTACACTGATTAAAAATAAAAGATGACTTAGGATACCCATGAGCCCATAGCATGACCTGAATGTCCATAAAATAGGCAAAAATCAAGCTGTATGCCACCTAGGACAAAGGTCCTTAATGCTCATTAATCAGTGATTAAAGAAAATAATAAAAACCTAGGGTCCTATGACATCACAACTAAGCCTATGATAAGCATAACACTACAATCAATTTGAAGTGTAAATGATGCTGTTGCCAGTGGAAGAAAAATTGTGGGGCATTTTAAGCATTTGCCAGTTGTTTATCCTCCTTTGGAAGATATTCAAATTGAACTGTAAATGCCTTAAAAACACTTAAAACAAGATGTACAACTGCAGTGGAACAGTATTGTATGTATGTTTCTAGGAGCCTAATTAGCAGAGCTTTTTGCATATATTTTTTTTCATTTGTATTTACTGGTTTAAAAAAAATTAGCTCTGGTATCAGATCGGTATTCATATGGGCTGATAGCCCTTGTTCAGGTATGGGGATCATATCAGCACTGAAAAAGTGGGATCGGTGCATCTCTAATGACAATGTTAAAGTGAAAAGAACTCTAGTGTTGGAATCTATTAGTATCGGCAGTTGTGTATCAGAACTGAAAAAAATGTCTATCGTGCCATTCGCAAGTTTATTTTATACTCGGATCAAAATTACATTGCTGTAAAATTGGCTAAATATTTTTTGTTTAAATACCAGAATAAGGTGGAATGTGTACAGTATGTGCCTGTTGTTTGTGCTAATTCACAGCCACTCCGCAACAAAAGAGCAGCCAGATTATGAATCATCTGCTGAAAAACAAAAAAGTGCGCCTGTGTGAGCCTTAGAACTTTTCCACTGTGATAAAGTTAACAGACAAAATGAAGATGCTGGTCTTGGCTCTGGAGGAGAGTGCAGTTCCAGCCCTGTGCATTCATGCCGCTGATATAGCGACAGGCGAAAATCAGGGCTGGTGAGATTATTTAGTGTGAGGTTCTTCAGTCTCAAAGTCTTAAGGGTTCATTACATCTGAAGGGCTCTTTCTCAGCAGTGGGAGACTGCTGATCTGCAGGGTTCTTTTTTTACAGTTCTGTTGGAGAAATGAGAGTAATGGACGTGTGACAGGTCACCCCACATTTATTTGATTATAATCATATTCTATGCCAGCAGGAGATGGGAGAGAAGCGGCGTGAGCACTGGCTGTGAAACCTCCACCTTGATGTGCAAAGAGTGAAGAAGAAGCATTTAAAGGAGGAACTGAAGATAAGTATGTAAAACCGCTGAGCTCTTCCCTCCCAGGCAATTTACAGAAATGTTGACCTGGCAGTAATTTGATGCTGAAATGGGTTGAATTTCTCCATGCTGAAGTTTATTTGTAGAAAATACACCAGCCGTTAAAACAAGATTAAATGTATCCTATTTCATGAGTAACACCTGGAGTGTGCAAAGTACCAATTTTTCAGATGCTGTGAGTGACATATCGGTAAGCTTTTCATTTTGGAGGTTTTTTATTTGTTTTATTGTCAATGTCAACTTGTCTTATTTGTTTGTTTTCTTGTTTGTTTAAATTTGGATTGTGTGATATCGGAATGGTTGTCCCGCAATCGTATGAGACAAATGACAGATCTGCCATTGTGCTTATATGGAATGTTTGAATGTCACCCCTGGCCTGAGTGTGTGGAGTTTCTATGTTGCCTTTGTGTTACATGGGTTTACTTTGGGTCCTCTGGTTTCCTCCCATTGACTAAAGAGACAAGTTATGCTGCGTTCCATTTACTTGGGAAGTAAATTTGGAGCTGGGAATGAAAATTAACTGTGTTCCAGTACAGAAAGTCAGAAAGCCATTTAAAAATACCAGGGATCTGTTTTAAAAAGCAATATTTCTTTCTTAGCTTGTTGAATTTAATCGCCCCAGTTAAAATGACCTTTAATTTCGGTCACTTTCATTTAACCCAGACTTAAATCTGACAAGTTATCCGGCTAAGCAAGAAATCCTGCTTTCTGAAACAGGCCCTGGTTCTAGCCTGGTTAATTGCTAGCCATTGGTAGCAATATCAATTGATAACAACAAATTATGCTGTATTTTGCACATAAGAACACCGTAGCAACATGTCCACAGATAGTGGTTGGACAGTCTGTGTGTACATCTAATTTAATGAGCCACAAATAACATGTAAGTGCTAATAAATAGCATAAAACTACAGCTTTAACGTCCGTTGAAAAAGGAAGCAGCCATCTTGAATTTTGAAGTCAGGGTTATGTAGTTCCTCTGACTTTCCGAGTAGGAATTCCGACTTCAGGGGGCATTTCAGTTGAAATTTAAAACTAAGAACTCGGAATTTCCAAGTTATGAGTTCAAATGGAATGCATGATTAGTCTCTGCAGACTCTGTAGTGTATAGGTCTATGTATATTTTAATGGTGTGACAGATCTGAAACAGGAAGAAATCATGATAGAAATGTTTGCAATCTCGTATCACAGTTATGGAAGATAGCACTATAGTATTCACACCCCAACCCACTGCTGCAAGTGTAGCCTGTTGAGCTCTCCTTACATTACTCCTACATTACATTACTTTGAGAGGAAGAAATATTACAAAACATTTTTCATTTCATAATTAATACTATAGCACATGTAAGTATGTTAGATATATTAATATATTTTCATACGGTATATAGGATGAGACAAAATCATTTATATCTGCATAGTTTATGTTGCCTTAAAATTATGCTCATAGATTTGCTAGTTTGCCTATTTCTCCTCTTCATTTCTTTCTCTCACGTAATTTCACCATGCCCCACCCCTCTCCCTCTGCACACAACTTGCCCCTTCCTCACAAGTCCTACATTCAGCAACAAGATGGAGACAGACACAAGGCAAGCTATAAGAGGATCTGTTTGATAAAATATAAGTGGGTAATTCATTTCTGAGACATTTTTCTTCATGTACGACATGTATAGCTAGTGCTGGGCAATAAAACGATCTCGATTTTTTATCGATAAAAAACGAGGATGATCACGATGATACACGAAGACTATAAAACTCGATCAACCAAGTTTGCTCCGTTTTCGAGACCGCGCCGAGACAGACAATTCGATGGCCTATCGAGCAGAGGTTTACTGAACGCCAGCACAACAGCCAATCACCGATGACGTTGTAATTTTGCCCGTCCTCCATTAAGCAATGGGTGCATTCGACTTGGGCTTAGGGTCTGTGCAGCTGATGCGACATGGAGCGCGATCTCGCTGTGGCTGCAGGGGTGGAGAATAGATTGACTGCAGCCAACTTCTACTCTTCGTAATCTGCAAGACCATGATTTGGAATTTTTTTAAATAAGTGTTTTTTGTTTGACACTTTTCTACCTCAGAATTTTAAAAATTACTTTAAAAACTTAAAAAAATATTTTAAGAGACCAAGAATAGAGGAAGATACTTACTGCAGTCAGTTCTGTCCTGCTTTATCTTATGCTTGCCCTTTAACATATTTGCAATATTATACAGTTTTGCACATTGTTACATTATTATACTGTTTTGTTCATTTGAGCTATGTTTCTTTGAATACTTGAAAATCAATAACCTTTTATAATTTTAAGGGAAATTTGTATGTAAACAGCAAAATTTGTTGGAAAATAAGTATTTGTTTACTAATATTGTTTATTTCAATGTATTCATTCTATTTGTCATAATAGGGTTATTTTTATTATTATTTTGATTATTATATTATTACATAGAACAGCATTGTGAAACATTGATAATTATCATTGATATTAATATTGATAATTATCGATATTGGTCAATACAGGAAAAATATCGTGATACTTTTTCTTTGCTATATCGCCCAGTTAATAAAAGTGCCTGTGTGGCACTGGGGACATCTGGCTCTGTCTTGGAACTATTTATTATTAGTTTATGGGGAAAGTTTATATCGCCGTTCAGCTAAAAAATTATCCATCCCTAACCATTGCTATTATCAGTTTGAATAGCAGCCACACAAGCTGCTATTTCTGTGTCACATATGTCATAATATAACCAGTGATATCACAAAGTAATATAGTACCTACAAAGTTATTATTCTGTTTAAATTTAGGGTAAGCTGTATGCCTTGTAAAGTTCACACATGACATCTATTTTATTGTTTTCCAACTGTGTGTGTCACATGACTGTTTTGGTCCAATCATGATCGAGTGATTGTGCCTGTGGTAGGAGTTAGGCTAGTTTCATTAGTTCCAGTGGATTAGTTCCCCCCCCCCCCCCGAACAGTGGCTCAAAACTTGGGGTCTGAACCAAACTGTATACTTGGAGAATCGTTACACCCCTAGCGTGTGTTTGCCCTGTGACAGACTGAGCCACTCCCCATTCACATGTTCACAGGTGATGACGTGGCATGAGCACAGTGCTGGAGATGCCCAAGAGAAGAGACGTTCTCGCCGTGGTGCTGATCGTGCTGCCCTGGACACTGCTCATCACCGTCTGGCACCGCAGTGCCGTCGCCCCTATGCTTGCCATTCCAAAGGGTAATGGATGAAAACCACGCCCATTGGTCTCCACTTTCCAAAATATACACACGAGGATGACTTTGCACTTACATCATCAGTTATAATGCTTGGTATGATTGTTTTAGACACACAAACTGTTTTCAGACCCTGCACAGAATTGGAGGTATAAAATGAGTTAAAAAAATGCGTAGATTAGTCGATCATCTGATCAGATTCCTTTAGCACCAGTTAATCTTCCTCTCTAAACCCAAGATAAAGAAATAAATGTAGTATAGAAACGAAGACTTGGAGATTGCTAACATTTCGTGGCACAGAAGTAAAGGCTGCTGCTGTTAGTGGGAGTGTAGTAATGAGGTAAGTTGGACGTGTGTCCAGAATGGCGGCACCAAGCTGTGGCCACCATGTGGTGCTGCTGCCAGCAGTCCATAGCTTCCAAACCCTCTGCCTTCCTGTCCGGGATCCTGCCATACCTGAATACTGTGGCCTGTTTCTAATGTAGAGCTGTGCTGGATATTGTTGATATTGGTTATGAACTGTACTATGAGTTCTGGGATTTAAATTATAATGAATATGGCACTATTAATTATCAATCTAGCAGTTTTCTGTTGTGCCATTTCTTCTTCGGGGTCATGGCTGGATAGGCCTAGTTAGGGATATGTTTGACATTTCTGGTAGGTTTAGGGCTTATAGTCAGATTTTGGGTCATGCCTAGGGTTGGATTTAGGATTAGTTTTAGGGATTAGGGAGATTATTTGGTTTGGCTTTAGAGTTAGGCATATAGTTAAGGCTTTGTTTTGGGGTTAGGTCTGATGTAAGGGTTAAGGCTTAAGGTTAGCTAGCTTTAGGGTTAGATATGGGCCATGCCTGACCCTAAGGCAGTATAACCCTAATCCTTATCAAATCTTAAAACTTATTGTAACCCTAATCCATTCCCAAACCACCTGACTCTAAATTCTAATCATTTAAGTTCAGATTTATTAAAAGAAATGGGTGGAAACTGGTGTCTTGATCTTGACAGAGCCGGCACTGTATGTTGTATTGTGTGCTTGCACAGCTCCATCTGACAGTATGCCGATTTAGTTAACACAGAAGCCCACATGTAGCCCATCGTTTGAACCCTGCCCTGAAAGCCTGGTGCTTTCTAACCAGAGTATAGGAAGGGGCCCTCAGACTCACCGCACCTGCTTTCGCTCCTTGCAGCCTGTCAACAGCTAATCAAAGAACTCTTTGTCCTACCAGAAAGGCCTGTGGTCCAACAGCAGCGGCCAGCAGGTACCAGCGCCGCAGACTGTGCCGTGTGCCAGGCATGGACGCCAGATCCGGGGCTTCCTGACCCCTGTCATTGTGTGCCTTTTCCCACCCCAGATGACAGGAGTGACGTCCAGCATGAGGTGGCTCCAGCCCCAGTGACCTCCAAGGAGCGTTGCTCCCCGGAACGGGACATTGTGGAAGTGGTTCGCACTGAGTATGTGTACACACGGCCTCCACCCTGGTCTGACTCCCTCCCCACCATCCACGTGGTCACGCCCACCTACGGCCGGCCCGTGCAGAGGGCGGAGCTAACGCGGCTGGCAAACACACTGCTGCATGTGCCCAACCTGCACTGGATCCTAGTGGAGGATGCAGCCCGGCCCACGGCCCTGGTGGGCCGCCTGCTCCGCAACACGGGCCTCAACTACACACACCTCAGCGTGGAGACGCCACGGGGTTACAAGAGCCGCGCCGACGCCCGCGACCCTCGCATTCCGCGTGGCACCGTGCAGAGGAACTTGGCTCTGCGCTGGCTCCGGGAGGCCCTGGGTTCCAACTCCACCCAGCCAGGCGTCGTCTACTTCGCGGATGATGACAACACCTACAGCCTAGAGCTGTTTGAAGAGGTAAGACATACCATTAGAGTAGAGCAGGGGGTGCGTGTCAGCATGCGCTCCAAGAATGTAGTTCTAAGGCTGATCTTGGCTCAACGAGTCTTTAAAATATACAAGAAACTGGCTGACGATCACGGCTCGCCAATGAGCAATGACAGTACGGCACGCATACGCACACTGAAGAAGAGTCTGATTGCTAAGCAGTAGCATATTGCTTTCTGAAATCCTGAATTTCTGAAGACCGCTGTCCACGGTGCTGATCCTGCCTCACAGTGACGGCTGCATTTTGCGCAGACTAATAAACGTCTTCATTCCTGTGCTGTCTACATTTATTTGCCAGACCGTCTCATCCAAAAAAAAGCACAATACAGTGATGTAGCAGGAACACAGTAAGGCAAAACGTATGTTATTATAGTGTCTGTGAGCAGCACCTCAAAAAGCAGAGCACAGCAAGCGGCGTCTCGGGGGTTTTCAGACTCCAAACGCAGCGGATACGGCTCTCCTCCACGCCCTGCACTGTCCACTCTCCATTCCGCAGATGCGGTCGACGCGCGCGGTGTCCGTGTGGCCCGTGGCTTTCGTGGGCGGCCTGCGCTTCGAGTCGCCGCGCGTCAACGCCGCCGGCAAGGTGTACGGCTGGAAGACCGTGTTCGATCCGCACCGCCCCTTTGCCATCGACATGGCGGGCTTCGCCGTCAACCTGCGCCTCATCCTGCTGAGGCCCCAGGCCTACTTCAAGCTGCGGGGGGTGAAGGGCGGCTACCAGGAGAGCAGCTTGCTGAGGGAGCTGGTCACCCTGAACGATCTGGAGCCCAAAGCAGCCAATTGCACTAAGGTGAGGTCATGCGCGGTTTGGGGCAAATCAGGGAGCGTCACTGAGAGTCTGTGTTGCCTTCCACGCCTTTCACATTCAGCACAAAGGCTTGGGGTTAATAGCAAACATGAACAATGAGGTGGAAATCAATACAACGGGGCTCTTTATCTATATAGCAGATCACAGCGGGACCCAAGTGCAGCTCAATCCTCATTTCTACGCTTACAGATCTATTGTCCAGAGATGGAAACAAACAGGGCTTTGGGACAGCAAGATTTGTTCCTCTCCTGCTACTATAGCAGCGTTCCCAGGAGAAAGCATGATGCTCTTACCCATCCTACACGGGTGGAAAGTGTTCTGTGAGAATCACGGGAGAAACAGCATTCTTTGCTGAGTGCGGGAAACCTCACAAGCTGTCTTTACCAAGACGAGTCCTGGTGTTAGAAAGTAATTAGAATCAAGGTTTTAATCTGTGGCTTCACACAGCAGCGTTCTTAACAGATGCCCTTTCAGGTCTGTCTTTGTTGCTGTGGTTTGACATTACGTTGATTTCTTAGCATGAGGTATGTCCCGTAACCCCGAATCAGGCGGGCCAGTCGAACACATTCACCCAGCGGGTGTCTCACCTCCCCGATGCTGCACTTGACATTCACGCTTTCTCCAATTTCCCCAGGTTCTCGTGTGGCACACCAGGACGGAAAAGCCCGTCCTGGTTAACGAGGGCAAGAAGGGCTTCACAGACCCCAACGTGGAAATCTAAGGCCACTTCCAATACTGGTAAAACTGCATTTAACTTCTCATCTGATGCATTGGCCTGTATCATTTGTACAGGTAGCTGTAGTAGAGCAGGTCACACCCTTAACTCTGACCCTGCCTGAGTGCATGGTCCTGTGGATAAGCATGTAGATCTACACAGGTTACAGTGTTTCCCAGTCCGGTCTTCGCGGGCCCACAGACAGTCCATGTTTGCTGCCTCCGCGTACCAGAGAGGGAAACACTGCTTTATGAAATTGGTGGAAGTTTTTCAAATGTTTGTCTTCATAACGGTAAACCGAAAGAAGGCATCACCAAATCAACACGGCTGGAAGAGTGCATGACATTTTCTTTGTGAGGTTCGTGTTGGGCTGCATTAACTACTATATTTTTACAGCAACCATTTATCGCTTGTAATTGTAAGCACTACATTTTCATTTTGGTATTTATCATACGATTAACATTTTACTTTGTTGGCTGACATGGAAAAATTCTGCATTGTTGGTAAGCTGCAATATAAATCTTTCAGTCATGTAACATTACTAAATAACCCAGACGTTGTCCTCCCCCTCCTCAGTGTCCAGTCACTCGCGTTGGGCTCTGTTACCTTGAAGAACCTGAGAGGAGTGACCTGGACTGGACTGCCATACTTTCCATGCTCCGTGGCGGGGGCTCCTGGGACAGGCCCCTGCGACCCCCCACTAAACACAGCATTAATCAGGCGGCATGTGGACGGGCCGGCGATGATCCCGCTGAAGCACACATCGGTAGAGAGAGCAGCAATATTTACGCAGTTCAGTGTCAAGCTTGCAGAAAACCACACAGCAGGACCTTGGTGCAATGACCAGTGTGAGTGACCAAGCTGAGAGGAAGGCATTGAGCTGAAAGCCAATCAGAGGCCAGATCCTTACTGGAACATGGAGGCGTGTCAGAAGTTATTGCCGTCATTGGATAAGATGACCACTTAATGACCTCATTCATCCTGCAACTAGTTGGCATTCTGAATTTTTTCATCCTGCAAATATACAAAAGAACTTTTTTTTTTTTTTTTAATTGATGTGTATGTGTTTTTTAAAGGCTGGTTGAACAGCATTGTGTCATGTTTGCGTTTGGCACGAGTTAGCGTGTCACATGGTTCGTGTGTTCATGAAAGCTGTCAGAAGTGAGTGCAGTTAACTCCTCTTCCAGAAGCTCACCTCACCAAGATTTAAGCAATTTAAAATGCTCTTGTTAAAAAGAAGCTTTGTAGTCCTACAAAACAAGCATTCAAAAAGCACTTTATAAGGTTTATTTTGTTCACAGTGTTTTTTCCTGTTATGGAATCCTGTAAGTTATTGGTTCTAACCTAATAATCTCGCAGCGTAGTTACTGCAGCAGAAATTGGTTAGTTTTGTGCCTGGATAAGTTAATGCACATTTTGCCCCAGTGAATAAACGTCTGCAGACTTGTGTGTTAATATCTGAACCGTGCCACACTCAGAGCTGTCTTTTGTTCATCACACTGGGGGGGGGGGTGCTTAGAGAA
>JABFEB020000061.1:2953818-2971010 GCA_019775895.2 Stomatorhinus ivindoensis | reverse complement strand
CGTTTGTTTTTTTTTTTCCCTTTTACAACCAGTATAAATGTGTATGAAAAAGCTCACCAGTCACTCCATCCATCGATCTGAATTCCAGCCATTTATCCGGTACAGACTGTTCTGGTTCTGTTTAAATAGGAATTCCATATAACCCACAAATAGAGTAAAGTAAGGTCAAATTGAAAGGTGCTTCATGTGATGCCTGATTCCCTACAAATCCTCGTTCTTTAATGCAGCATTGTATGGGGTGTCTGTAACAATGCAATACATTGTTGCCCATTAGCAATTTCAATAAGTAAATATCCATCAGTATTTTATTAAAGCTCATGCTGTTTTCATTTTAAATCACTATTTAAAAAAACCGGTTCACAAAATTTTCAGAATGAAATCAACTAAAAGCTGCCATAAGTGAAGGAAAATGCCCTCCAGAACAATGTCACTGACGCATCTCAGATTCCCTAAATGTCAGCAGCCATGCCCAGATCTGCTGAACTCTCAAAGTGGACCTTAAGGTCAGCCTCCTCTTCTTCAAACACGATAACCTGAAGTCAGCACAAAGACAAGGGGAGGTTTATTCCTCGGTCAGTGAAAGGTCACTCGCCAAAGCCACTGGGTGAAAACAACACTGATTGGCTGAGATTTCATGTCGGTAGTCAGATTTTATGAGGCAAGCAAAGCTTTCAAATTCATTCCTTACTCTGTTTGGAGAATGTTTACCCCAGCATACTCATTTTACATTACACTTGCTTTACACTTAAGAGTACACTGGGTTTTACAGCCATAATCTTATCCTTCGCTTTTACCTCATTTGCTCCGCTGTTGAGCCATGGACCCGGAAGGTAGAGACTTTGCTGGGGTCCTACAGACCAGTGGCGTCCGAGGTTCTGCCCGTTCACAAACACCACACCTTTGCCCCAGCCCTGTTGGCACCAACATTGTACGTTTGTTTGCTCTACACAGCATCCAAAGTTTACAGATTCATGATACAGCTTAAGCGACATGGGGTTAATATTAAGCCATTTAAATGCTCACAGCGGCTGACTCAAGATATTGCTTTCCTGTCAGGGCTAACTGGCTGTTTTAGGCTAGTTGGTATTTATCTATTTAGCTATTGGGGTTTAACTATCCCCAATCTAACGATCCCTGTGGTGAACCGGAATCCTGCCCAGGGTGTTCCTTAGCCTGATCAAGAGAAGCAATTTACTGAATTCCTATAAATATGCACATTATTGATGGTACTTTAAATCAGTTTTTGCACAGAGATCCTTGGTGTGAAATAATAAATGACACTTCATTGATCCCTGCAGGGATATTCTCTTGACACTACCTCCAGCTTGCTCTGTGTAGGTGAGAGCAAACGGGCTGTGAAGGGCAGCCACCTGTTACAATACCCTGGGAGCTAAGGGTCTTGGTCAAAGACCAGCAAATGGGCTAAAGTCAGGCTTGAACAGAGGTGGAAAGCTCAGGTCCAGTAAGTACAAATCCAGACCAAGGTTTTATTTCAACCAACCAGCTGAGTACTGTGTGGCTGTGACTCTTTATACTCAACTGGTTGGTTGAAACAAAATCTTGGTCTGGATTTGTACTTTCTGGACCTGAACTTTCCACCTCTGGGCTTGAACCATGACTTCAGGATCACAGACACTTAACCCACTCAACCACACACTGTCCCATATAGATTACAGTACAATATCAACACCATTTAAACCATTTTTAAATGATTTTTGAAAATTCATTTCTGTACATGTTAATGAAACACAAGTTTGAGCCCCCTAGCTGAGCAGTAAACCATGCCTTGCGGGAATCAGTGGGTGTGGCTATGATGTCACTTTTCTTTCACATCAGAGAAGGACCATCATTAGTGCAAAACAGATATGAGAGTCACTCACTGGCAGCTTGACAAAGGTGTCGCTTGGGTAACCGTCGACGAATACCCTCCCTTGGAAAAACCCCGGGATGGTGGGTGTGTATGGGGGCACCTTCCAGGCTGCCCATCGTAAGCTGCAATACAGACAGTCAGGGTTCACCATGGGTCAATATCCTAACAGCAATCAGTGCCCTTATAACTGGCTAATGGAGATTAATTACAGATAATTAACGCACGAATGGCTAGAGATCACAGTTAGGTCAGAAAGGCTGGATTTGGGTTAGTGTTGATTACACCAGCGATTATCAATCCATGGGCCGCGACCCAAATTTGGGTTGCAGCAAGTTCTGGAAGGGTTGCGAGGCAGAGTTGGAAAAAAAGAGCGTTTTAAAACCAGCAAGTTCCTATGCTGATCCATGATCAGATTTCCCAGCCTCAATCATAGAATTAACCTATATAAACGGGTCTTGGGTCTGCAAATGCTTAGCGCTAAACTAGTGTATATTTAACCAACCCGAGAAGCCAAATTGCAGATGCTTAATTTAATATTCACTGCCACATCCAATCAAATTTGTGCGATAGGCATTGATTGGCCTAAACTGCGAGTTCACGGCACACCTGATCATAGCGTTAATTTAAACCTATACTTTTTATAGGGTTGCGACTGAGCTGATATGGTAAAGATTTGGTCGTGGTGCAAAAAGATTGAGAACCACTGGATGACACCACTCAGAAACCAACCTGATGTATCAACAGATAAAGCCCCCCAGTATCACCCCGCAGCATTTGCAAGGCCCCTGCACACTTTTATTAAAAAAATGAATCAATATGCACATCCCTACGTGTCACGCTGCTCATGAGTGACATAATCTTCCAGAAACCATTGGCACTTGGACACTTTTATTGTTTTCATGTGAACAGTGACTCGCTTTGTCTGCTTGAAGTTTAACAACTTTAGCTTAGCGTTTTGTGACTTTTGTTGAAAAACACTTGCATACACATATATTGTATCAATTGTACGGACATTGTAAAATGACAGTTAACTGTAACTTTAAAGTTACCATATGTCCAGGCTTCCCCAGCCGTGGATTTTCATTTTAGGGGGTGATTAAGGAAAACCATTAATATCCATAAGCGAAGCGCTACCTGATTGGTCAGTGAAAACTCATTAATATTCTGATCAATGAACACGCCCTCTTTTTCATCTCACTTTAATTTGGTAACCCTATCTGTATCCTTCTGTTGTCAAACATCAGCAGTGATGTCACGGTACACTTGAATTCGTGTGCAAAGAAACCTTTCTGAAATCTGTCAAAAAACAATACTGTATCTTGCCGTACTCTGAGAACTATGTGTTTTATATTCCTCTTTTAAACATTAGACTAGTTTTTCCCTAACAGCAAAAATGCTTAAATATAGATCATTAAATGGAATAAAACAGAATCCTCCCATTCAGTAACACTAATTACTGCGGTGAAAAAGTTGCCCTTCACAGGTGAGGTCAGAATTAAGTTCGGTATTTTAGCTGATTAAATTCAAACGCTGACATAGCAGTTCCTGGTACGTGGAAAATATGGCAGAGGCAACATTTCCGCACCGTGAAGTCCGACTGAATGTTCTGACAGAGCCTGGGTTTGAGCAAAATAGGAAAATGGCCAGTATAGGTACATCGGCAGTCCCATACCTGTCTATGAAGGTTGACTTCATGTCCAGGATAAAGATGGTGAAATCCTTCAGAGGAACGTCATTCAGTAGAACATCCCCCACCAGACCTGCAATGAAAGCACACAAAAATCTAATGAATGAAGGAAGGAAAAAAGAACAGTTATATAATCACTCTGTGTTCACGTTTGTTAAAGAAAAAACAGTTCAGTTCATTATGCATGTACTGTACAGAAAAAAAAATTCACTTGACTCTAAGATATAATTATTGTAAATAGGAAAGTCAAGGCAGCATCTCTGATTGTCATTGCTTCCCGACGTCACCGGTGGCGAGTGAATATTTTTATTCAGAACAAACTCATGATGTTCAGCTGACATTGTGCTTAAAATAAGACTCCTCTGACTTGGGTCGTCCTTAACCACACCATCCTGCCACCCTCTGGAACCCCACAGACATCACTGCTGGGTTGGTTTCAAGCTCCACCTTTGTGCTGTCTGTCGAGCTGCTCTCCTTGGCTCGCCCGACCGCCGTTCTCCACCAGAAGGCTCAGCGTTCGCAGACCCTGCAATCCAAAATGAAGAAACATCCAATCTGAGACCCATCTTCAGTACCAACCATCTTCAGGAGATTAATGTCAAGCAACCCATCGTGTCGGGATGGCCGAGTGGTCAAAGGCGCCGGGCTCAAGAATAATCACCTTCACTTGCATAGTGAGTGTTCTGGTCTCTGAATGGAGGCGTGGGTTCAAATCCCACATCTGACACAAGTGCTTTTGAATAACTACTTTCCTGTTGGGCCCTTGAATAAGGCCCTTAACGCCCCAAAAATTCTATAAGGGCTCAGGATAATTACCAAACCTGCACATAGACCCCAAAATTTGCTCTCAGATGTATTTACACTATATGGACAGAAGTACAAGCCATTTAATCACTGAATTTGCGTGTCACTCAGACCCATTGTCAGAAGTGTATAAAATGAAGCACCCAGCCCTTTAGTCTGGTATACACACATTTGTGTTCTGGAGAGCTCAGTGAATTCAAATGTGATACTGTCATAGGATGCCACCTTTGCAATGAGTCAGTCTTCAAAATATATTCCCTGCTAGACATTCCACGGTCGAATGTAAGTGTTATTATTACAAAGTGGAAACTCAACCACAAAGTGGCAGACCACTTATAGCAGGAGTGTCATACTTCAGTCCCGGGGGGCCGGAGCCCTGCACATTTTTGGGTTTCCCTTCATTTAACACACCTGATTCAATGCCTTATACCTCCTTGTGCTAATTACCACACATCCCTTGAACTGATTAGTTTGTTTTTTAGGAGTTGGGCTGGGCCGCTTAGTGCCAGTGAAGGGAATTCCTAATGCAGTTTGGGGAAGGCCCTTTCTGTTCCAGCATGATTGTGACCCAGTGCACAGAGCAAGGTCCATAAAGACATGGTTGGCTGAGTTTTGTGGGGAAGAACTTGACTGGCCCTCACAGAGCCCCGACCTCAACCCCTTCAAACACCTTCGGGATGAACTAGAATAGAGATCGCGAGTCAGGCCTTCAGGTCCAACATCAGTGCCTGACCTCAAAAATGCTCTTCTGGGTGAATGGGCAAACATTCCCACAGACATACTCCAGAATCTTGTGGAAAGCCTTTCCAGAAGAGTGGCAGCTGTTATAACTGCAAAGGGGGGACCAGCTCCATACTGATGCCAATAGATTTAGACTGGGATGTCGTATAAATTCCTGTAGGTGTAATGGCCAGATGTCCCAGTACTTCTGTCGATATAGTGTATGTGCGTCTGGCTCAAAGAAGAGCATGATGGGATTAAGAATTCCGATGTACAGTGGTACCTCAGTTCTGCAAATCATTAGAACTCGAATTTCTTAAAAGTTGAACCAACCAGTAAAAAAAAAAAATTACCTAGAACCTGATCTGAATCTCAGAAGTCAAACCCTGAACGCCAATCTAAAATAACTTGTACATGTGGGGAAATGAGTCATGCAGCATGTCTCTCAGCGGAAACATAAGGTAACACTTCAGTCTCAGCCTCGCATTCGCTGTGATAGCATCATGCATGTTTAAATATATGTATTCAGCTAGTGTAGATAGTAAAAATACATTTAGACAATGATAGACAGCAACAGTAATTATTATATAATAAAATAAATTTAAAAATAAAGATTTCTTAATTATTTTAATATTAATAATAAACCATTAATACATTTAATTATAATAATATTGTTGTGCTAAGCAGGGTTGGAATGGAGACAAAGGCACAGACCTCAGGGTATCGGGGAATACGGGGTTTAATTACAGGCTAGGCAGGCAAAATGCAGACGGACAATGCAATGACCGGACTGGGGAAACAAACTGAAACGTGTACGAAATACAGAGGACTAATGACAACAACCAGAAACAGCTGATCACACGGGGATTCCACATGGGGTTAAGGAAGGGGCGTGACACAGGAGCAGATGATCGGGGCAGGATACATTGTTTGGATACATTTATTTTCTTACTTTACAAATTACTGTTTTGATAAATGTGCTTAGATGTGTTTAGTACAGTATATGCTCTTCTTGTTTTATCTGGCTCATTTTGTGTTAAAATGCTAAAAAACATTCAGATGTATTTTTTGGGGGGCGGGAACCAATTAATTGGTTTTCCATTATTACTTTTAGGGAAAATTCAAATCACAACTCAAACTTTTTAGAATTCGATCTGGAGTTCTGAATAGATTAAATTCGAGTTCTGAGGTACCACTGTACCTGTATTTACACTTGTACAAATATCAAATAACACTTTACTTCATTTCTAACAGGGTCACAGAACATTGTGCACTCCCCCTTTCCTCCATTCTTCTGACACTGAATATTCACAAACCGCCTGACCCGAGGCACCGTTTCGAGCATTAAGTGCTGTCAGTGTCACCATCGGGTTTATAATCAAGTAGAATCAGGTCCCCAAGGACACGTGGCACCCTACCCTCCCATCAGGCACAGCCAGCTGCAGGATTTTATATGTCAGCACGCCGAGAAACTGTTTGTCCAGAAATACCTGCAACAGAAATGAGCTTTGAACAGTTTGCATGCAATTATATAAACACACTGGTGTATGGTGTCTTTGGGGGGAGTTAGGAGCGCATGCAGTAGCAATGAGAAGCTGAGTGCAGCGGGTGAAACCTCACTAGTTGAAATTAAACGGTACGGCCCCCAGATTTTCATTCCCATTCCCATTCCCAGGACAAAGCAGCTGGAGGTTAAGGGCCCAACGGAGTAGGATCACTCCTGGCATTCACTGGATTCAAACCGGCAAGAGTCAGACTTACCAGCGCTCGATCACGCACGTTGCCCTGGGAGTTCAGGATCCCACCTTCGCTGATGGTGGTCTCGTACAGCGTGTACCCATATGACTGGCCATTGCCGTTGTTTGCCGGAAGGTTCTCCATGGAGATGGGACTCTCAGATGTAAACGGCTTCAGGAAAACAACAGTAAGTATTCAGTTTTGGCCAAACTTTCTAGGATCTTGACAATGATGACTTTTCCGGCAACTTCTATGTCCTCGATCAGTCTTGTTGGGAAGCGGAGCAGCCAGAGACCCAGAGCCGGCCGTCCTCACCCCCTCAGTCAGCGGCAGCGCCTCCCAGAGGGACAGGTGGAAGTACACGATGGCAGCCTCATAAGCTTCCGTTCCGCGAAGGATCGGCATGTCTGGGAGCGGTATGCCTGCAGGACACGCCAACAGGGTAGGGAAGGCGTGAGAAACACAGACAGGGGCTTCAACTGATGCCTCATTTGCATGGATGCAACCAAACACAATTTGCAAGTAATAAGAAGAAACGGCAACATTTAACCAACCCATCAGAGAACATCACCCTGTTTTGACTTCATCACCGGCGCATACGTCAATGGGTCACCTTTGACCTCCAAATGATAAACCATAAACTGGACAGAGACGAAAATGCATACTTTGGTAGCGACCGAGAAGGTCCCTCAAGAGGTGGTACTTGGCTGTGTATTCTCCAGCTTCAGAGAGGAGAGCGTCGTAATCTGGAACGCAACAGATGCTGCATCATTCTCCATGGAGACCAGTGCCTAAACGCTCGTCTAAACCAGCGTTTCCCAACCCGGTGCTAGGGAATCCCCAGACGGTCCACATTTTTGCTTCCTCTCAGCTCTCTAGGGAGCAAAAACATGGACTATCTGGGGGGGGTTCCCTGAGGACCGTGAAAAACACTAACCTAAACAAGCAATGGTACCATCAAAGGGGGGTCCATGGGAAACATCATATGCATTTGCTACATAAGTATTATAAAATAGAATAGTTATTAATTATTGTTATATAATCAAAATTTTCACAATAGTTCAAAGAAAACATCAAATTAGTAACATTTAGCAGATCATTAAATATATCAGTATGTGACTTATAGTTTTCAGCTAGTCTGTATAGAATATATGTGAGGAGACGGAAGAAAGCCGGGGAAGATGCTGGGGTGAAACCAAGACCGGAGCCAGTTAAACCAATCGCTGTCATGAACCTACAGAGAAGCGCAAAAATGCTGCCTTCCCCTCGCCATCCGGGAGCAAGTTTGGGAACGTTTCAGGAATCACTGAGGGTTAGTCTGGTCCTTAAAGGTGCCGAAGTGGAATTCAGCTTGTAAGCAACAAGAGGCTGGCTAGACATAACCTAACTTACCAGTGACAGGCCAGTCTATCGTCAATAATAAACAGACAGATGGCGCCCTCTACTGGTCACAGTGATAATCGGCTCTGCTCCTAGCAGTCAGAAATCTACTAAGTTACACTGGAAATCAGGTTCACATGCTAGCTTGACATGATTTATGAGACCTGGCCGGTACGGTAAAAGTGCCAACCATAGCTGGTGACTTGCAGCTTGGGCTCCAAATGCCATGACGCCCCGCTCATGAATCCGAAGTTGGTGCCACCGTGAAACATGTAAATGTTGATGGACGCACCCCTTTTTAAAATCTTTCTCACCGTGGCGATCATGTCTGTGAAAAAAAGGGCGGAGTCGCCGATCAGTGCTTGTTGGCATGGCGACACTAATGGCCACTTCACGCACACACAATAGTAACCTAGCTGTGTTCGGACCACAACTACAGTTGCCTCGGTTTGCACTTGGCATCAGATGAGATGTTAACGAACAAGTGGTGAATAATGACTGAGGTGTGTCAGTGGTGCTCTGGGCTGTTCTCATACAGGACCATCCGTCGCACAACTCACTCACCTTCTGGGGCTAAGACATGGTGCAGATCACCCCAGACATCGAACCAGCCGACCCGGTACTCCATCACCACCTTAGGGCTCCCAGGCTGCAACATCAATGGCCATATTAAGTTCATGAAGGACACCAAGGCACGAGGTATCTGATGGTCCGCTTCAACGTGAACCAAGACTCACCCAGTCACTGTGCCTCTGAATACTGAGACTCACACCCAGTCGCTGTGCCTCTGAATACTGAGACTCACACCCAGTCGCTGTGCCTCTGAATACTGAGACTCACACCCAGTCGCTGTGCCTCTGAATGCTAAGACTCACCCAGTCACTATGCCGCTGAATGCTGAGACTCACCCGGTCGCTGTCCAGGTACTCTGTGACCTCGCGGCTCAGTTTCTGAAGGTTGATGGCTTGCAGTGCTTTCAGAGAGAAACATGATATTCCACATGAAGGAAAAAAAAGACAGAAGCAAAAGGCCAAATCGCCTTTCGCAACTCAGTCCACAAATCGTGTTTCGCAACTCAGTCCTCGCTGAAGCCCCCCAGACAGTTCACATTTTTGCTCCCTCCCAGCTCCCACCCAATCAAAAACACCGAATACCTGGTGCAGGTGGGCTGGAAGTAGTGAAGGAGCAAAAATGTGTCCCTGAGGACTGGCTTGAGAAACACGGATTTAAGATTCTGTGCTTTTGATTCAAGCTGGTTTCGCTTTTATCTGAACCTCTACCAGTGCCGTTTTAAACAGACACACGAACAGGTCCACAGGGGATCCTAGTAAATCAGCGAATGAAGACGGCGGCATCAGACACCTCCGCTCACGCCTCCCTGCTTCATCCCCTCGTGGGTGTCAGATGTCAGCAGCAATTCATCGATCCCCCGAGAGAGCAAAGCCTGCAACAGAAGTAACGGCAGTGGCAATAAAGGTGGTGGAGGGGACATAAGTGTATCCATAATTCATACAGCGTGGCCAACCTCATCATTAGTTAATGATACGTTTCTAAACCGTGAGTGACACGGGAGAGGCATTCTGGTGACCAATCAGCTTTCACCTGGGGCCGGCGGCCCCTGTAGCCCCGCCCCTCTATAGGCTACCGAATAACAGGGCTTGAAAGGTGTGTGGAGTGTGCTATGGAGAGAGTGACCAAGCGAGAGGAAGCTAGGCAGGAGCGTAGAATGCATTTGGGAGCAGCTTCTCCTCATCCTCCTACCTCCTTGATGAAGAGCATGTAGGTGCTGTCCTTGGCATAGGAGCCGTACTCGTTCTCCACCTGCACTGCGATGATGGGGCCACCTCTCTTAAACTGAAAACACAAAACAAAGCGGAAGGTGGATACCGTTCGTCGGACAAGTGGAATGAACAACTCAGCGCAGAGCAAAAGGCCTCTGAAAGGTTGGCTGGATCAGTACTTGGACCCTGAAATTGCCTGATTCCAGTTTAAGGAGAGCAACACGTCAGCGGTAACACAACAAAGCGCCTGTGTCTGCTTTTGTGAACAGTTACCTGTAGGGGGAGCACTTTTGGAATGAGCTTGTCGAAGAAGGAATTGACTGCTTCTGTAAAGCCCGGGTAGGTGGTCCTCAACCGCATGGACTGGTCACGCAAAAGCCAGCTGAGGACGCGCCAATGGGAAAACATGGTCGCATCAGGAATAGACCGGGTCATAAGCAGACGTGGAGACTTCAAGTCCAGAAAGTAAAAATCCAGACCAAGATTTTGTTTCAACCAACCCATTGAGTACTCAGCGACTATGACTTTCTATACTAAACTGGTTGGTTGAAACAAAATCTTGGTCTGGATTTTTAGTTCCTGGACGTGAACTATCCACCATTGGCCATTATACCGTTTGGTGTTTTCTTCGCTGTGAATATCCCCCTAGTGGACGCCAAACAGAGGAACAGCGAGGGCACTGAACATCAGTTTTACCTCTTTACACACTTAAGGCAACAAGAAAGAGGCAGCGGGGCTAAGAAAACAGATGGGGGGGGAGGACAAAAATGGAGGGAGAGGATGAAGACTTCACAGGCCATCCTCCAGAAACCTCACTATTACTGCAGCATGGTTCCTCGAGAATACTTTCATAATAAAAGAAATCAGAACTGATAACCAAACCCTGTGTAGTTACATCACCAGGTCCACACAGACCTTGGCAAACCACCGAGGTCCCACTGGGCTGATATGTACGGTCCGGGCCGCAGGATCACCCAGAGGCCTACTTCGGCAGCCATGCTGACGTAAGTCCTGAAAGCAGAATGCCAACATTACATCATCCCCCCACAAAGGCTCTCCGTCTGAGGGTCTCTTTCAGAGCTCCTCCACCGGGCCTCAATGCTCCATGAGCTCAGACACAGAATATCAATCATACGCTCGTCTCCATCAAAGGCCCGCAACAGAGCATCTCAGGAACGTCGAACGAATCTCAGAAAAGAGAAGGGGAGAAGAATAGCGGCAGACAGCCCCATGATGATCCTCCACGCCCAGCCGGAGCTCCAGGAGGCCATGCAAATCCTATCCACGACGCAAATGGATGAACGATATTTGTGTTTCCACACCCCTGATTAGCAGAACAAAGTTAGCGACGCTGCCGTTCTCACTGGGGAGGGCGCCGATTTCCAGGCTGGAGGGGGGTTGCTGTGGAAATGAGAGGACTGCTCTGTTGTAAGGCGTGTTCCTCGCTCCCCTGATAGGACACCGAGCTTATTTACCAAGCCTGCAACCAGACAGGCTGAGCATATACGTCCCTGGGATTTCAGAGCAAACATCATCTCCGAGGACGAAGCTAACCTGGGGACTGTCACCGGCAGGAAGATTAAGAAAACAAGCTTAGCGTTTAAGGCTTAGCGCTCGGCTATGCTAGTGTAACAGAGACTCGGAACCTCAGCATCTCCTCTTCTTAAGCATGCATTTACCCCAGAGTTCTGAGGTTCTGTCGCTCTGGCAGGACCCCACCCTCGGCATGCGAGAGCAGGAGGCGGTGCCGGTTCTTACTCTAAGTCCAGCTCCCTCTGAAAGTCGAAGGCTCCTCTTTTTGGTTCGTGTAAGTTCCAGGGCACGTACCTAAAAGGTGAACAGGTCAGACACGACACATTACAGTCAACCACCCCGATGGCACATCTTTGCAGATCTCCCAATCCCCCAGAAAGCCACCGGCATACCCTAAATTATCAGCGCAAAGCAGACATGCTGCTGGTTAAGAACCAGAACTGACCAAAAGGTTGCACATACAACACGAGTCCTGTAGGAGGTGCTATTGATTACTAAACAATTTATAACAAACAGTGTGTCTTACGTGGTGAGAGTGTTGAGTCCACAGGCCTTCAGCTTTAGCATGCGGTCCATCCAGTAAGCCCTGGGCACACGGAAGTAGTGCAGGGAGCCACCCAGGATGCGGAAAGCTCGGCCCTCCAGGGTCAGCTGGGTGCCATTGCCCTTGAGGCCCACTCGCCTCGTCATCGTCTTGGCTCCAAGCTGGACCCTGGCAAACACTTTTGGTGAGCGGCCACCTCATAGACAGAACACTCATTTTAAACAAATGGGTTTATGGGTCTCAATGAACAGCCCTGGCCCTCATATAATTAATTAGGCTGCAATTACTTACATTTCAACCATCGTCGTTAAATTAATTTTACTCTAAGCACAGGGGCGTTTCTAGCTAATCAGGGGCTAGGTCAAGTTTACACGGGGCTTGGCTTTTTTCTTTTTGAAGGAAGATTGGCATCGGGGCTAAAATACTCGGGGCCCGTAATAAAATACCCGAGACAATAGCCACGAGTGATCGGAGCTAACGACACCTGTCTTATATAGCATAAAGAAAATTAAGCTTTTTATAAGTGCCACATCACATGATGCGACAAAAATCAACCTTTTACTAGTACAAGGGTCTACTTCTGGAACAGGTAAACATCATAACCGCAAAACTAACGGCTGAATTTGACGGACTGAAGGCGGTTTTATAAGACTATAAGATTTCAGCCGTTTCAAAAGCAGAATCATTGTGAAGCTTATCCCAGGTAGATCTAAAGCAAAGCTAGTTATGAAATGCTGAAATGCTTCCCTAAAGTGTTGTTAATTATCGATGCCGTTAAGCAAGTGATGAATCAATAACGAAAAAAACATAGAAATATAGACACAAATAAAATCAAATGTACAACGAAAACACGTTACACCTGTTGGCAGAGCTGTTAAAGGCAAAAAAATATTACAGTAAGGAAACGCGTTTGACTCACCCACAGAAGTGGTAGATAATGACTCCGGCGATACTGAAGCACAGAACCACATGGTAGCGTCTGTGAATATTTCTGACCCTAAAAACCTGCATGGATCACTCGCGTTTTAGGCGTCTTAAGAGTCGTACGGTACCGTGCTCCCCGCGCGCTCCATGAACTGGGGCACACCTCCAGCTGCTCACGTGCGCCTCTCCCCCAGGACGAAACCCAAACACTATGCCGATAATTGGCCTACATAGTAATAACAGCAACAATAACACCTTTATCATTATTGTTATTAATAATAACAACAACAACAACAGTAATAACGCCTTTATCCTTATTATTGCTGCTGTTTTGTGGT
Source organism: Stomatorhinus ivindoensis (assembly GCA_019775895.2). Classification (NCBI taxonomy): domain Eukaryota; kingdom Metazoa; phylum Chordata; class Actinopteri; order Osteoglossiformes; family Mormyridae; genus Stomatorhinus; species Stomatorhinus ivindoensis. The sequence continues at coordinate 2,957,692 of JABFEB020000061.1, read as the reverse complement.
TATCATAATTATTTTTATTGTTATTTAAAGAGGCCATGCAGCTGCTCTAACGATTGATTTACACCATGGAGTTCGTCGGACAGGTTTAATTATAGAGTCATCGGAAGAGAAAGCGAGGTGCTGTATTCATTCATCACGGAAGACAGCAGACAAAGAGCGCTTATAATCACACCCAGGCAGAGAAAGACGAAAAGGGAGAAACGACTTACGATAAACATTAAGCTAATGAAGCAAGGCAAACAGTTCGATTAATTACAAGCAGGGATGGTGAACGAGCGAATCCTGGTTTCATTTACATTCAGATAATATCCAGCTATTTCCTCAAAGAAAAGTACGAAAAGCAATTGGACCAAATCCCTAAATTCCGTAGACTAATGCCGATTAACAATTATTTAGATAATTTCCATTTATATGGGCTTTAATTTACTATCTGACAATCTGAAAATTTCCCCCTGGATTTGACACGGTGAATGGATCTGTAAGTGAGAGCAAGTTTTATCTATTTCATTGCTTTTTCTTAAAACTTCATTTCAGGCCGTAATTGGCATTAGCACGGGATTTCGGTATTCTCTGTGTCAGCGTTTCACTTAACAGATGAAAAGCTTGTCACCTTGGAGATCGGTCTTTTTAATGAGTCCTTCCCTAGACTTGCTGAAATGAGGTAAACAAATAAAGTCTTAAGTTTTTCTTATTTTTCTGCCGTAACACTCCCCCGACATTTCCTGCGTCTGAATAGCTGGTGTGGACTGTACGGTCGTTAGCTGATCATCGGATATCTGAACCTGCACCAACTGTATCCCACAACAGCCTCACCTCATTGGTGCTCCTTCAACGATAGTCAAGTATCGTATATTGATTATTAAATGGATATATAAGAGTTATATCGAATCACATGCTAATCTGAGCTGTTGTTTAAATTCCAGCTACTCTGTTCTGTGCATGATCTGTGTTAAGGACACAACTGTATGTGTAGAAATGATATTTTACTTGAATTTTGCATTTTCACCAGCAGGTGGAGATGGCTGACTGACTGTCACGGAGTTTGATTTTAAAAAGCTCTACCTTCGTTTTTTTCCCCTTCTACGGAAGCTCCATTTAGTTTACTTCAGCCTTGACGTATGTAACGGGCCATTACTACGTGACATCCCCGCCCTAAATATAACTATAATACACGTATCGTTTTATTAACGTGTGATTGTATTTAACAGTATTGTTTCACATGACCAGTTTCAAACCCTCATAATAACCGAAAACCTCAAATTTGAATTACAAGATGTTTACCTAGTGTGAGGTGACGCTGAACTAAACAAGTTCACTCACCCATAACCTTAGTTTAGTGAGGTACTAAAGCACTTGCCTGTACATTGAGCTGTAAAGACCAACACAAACCTCGACTAGGAGGACATTCCTTTTCAACGTTGCAAGTACAGATGCCATCTCTAGTAAAAACGTCAAGCTGTGTAGCTGCTCACAATTAAAGGCTTCCACTGTCCTAATATAATACAGAGCTGTTTTCACTACACTTACTCCATATCACCTGCAGGGGGAGCCAGAGGACCAGATCTACCACATGATCAACCATTCTCGCAGACTCTCACTGAGAGTGACTTGCATCGCCCACAGCTGTACATGCTCCCGTTTCATCCAGACAACTCGGCTGCGGCTCCTCCGACTCTACGCTGTCGGAGACTAAAACGAGTAAGAGTGCGTATGTCACACCGTGTGCGGAGCAAAGAGGAGATTGCTGGCACGCCACGGATACATCGTCGTGTGAAATCCCATGTGCACAGACCTCATACATCTACCTTGTTGGGCCTTATTTTTTTGTTATTAAGGATTCAATGAAGGCTCAATGCCTGTAATCAGAAGATTGCAGGTTTGAATCCCAGGATCAGCAGAGTGATGTCATCATTGAGCCCCTGAACAAGACCTTTAAACCCCAATTGCTCCAGGGTCTGTCTGATACTGCATTCCCATTTGTTTGGATAAAAGCATCTGCCACTGAAAGAGAATGTAATGAAGATGTGTCATGACTTGTGACGCTACCTGTGGAGATGCACACCTACTCTCGGGCGATGCATTAAAAAGATATCACCCAGTACATGCCTATCAAGGCATTTCCTCACTCTTCACTGCCACCTTCTGGCGGGGAATGTCTGGCGCTCGGATCACACGAGTGCTGACCCCGCTGTCATTCCTCCCGCACCCCGTGGCATTTTCACCTCTCGTTTCGGTTTCAGATCGAGGCCGACGTGGCTGGCCTTGATGCTGACTCTCGAGCCGCGTCTTTCTCTCCATCTCTCTCTCTCTCTCTCTCTCTCTCCCCTTCCCGGCGCTCCAGGGAAATGAATTCCCTGTGATAATGGCGGCTCCGATTGTTCAGGACACAATCGTCGGCGCGGCAATCCCGCTGATAAGACGCTTGGCCGTGGTGGCAAGATGGGATAAAGGAACACGAAGCGATCAGGATGCCTGATAGAAGATGTTTTAAAAAAAAGAATGAAACAGACGCAAAACTGTACATCTTGACAGCCATCTGCCGACTGCCAGCTCGGCGTTCTCAGAGGGGGCCAAGAACGAGGACGCGGCCCAGCGGTAATCAGCGATGGCTTCCCTCGCCGTCCTCCACAGTCGCACTATTCCTGCTCTTCTCACACTTGACGCCTAACCCGGTTTTACCCTGGTGCTGGTAAAATCCTCGTCTTAATCATCGTGGAGTGCAGGGGCTTTTCGAAAGATTTCGCTATTCACTGATACCTCCCTTATACCACAGTCGTAACTCAAGTTGACTCCTTGCTCCGAATGGTTTCTTAAACCCCAAAATAGCTTGGGAAAAATGTGAGCAAATTAATTATCCACGGCGGCACCTATCAGACAACAATCACAGCAGAGGTTAGCTGCGGCTGAGAAGCATTTTTCATTTTGTGATTTTATGTTCAAACGGTGCATCACTAGTTAGAGGGATAGAGGGACAGAGGGATGCGGTATGATGCTGTCCAAGATTTCTATGAGTGCTACCTATCCAAGCGGTCCAAGGAATGGGGGGTACCCGAGGTTTCTGGGGTATCTATGGTGTGTGGGGTACTCAAGGTTTCCTGAGTGTCTATGGTGTGTGGGGTACCCAAGGTGTCCGGGGTATCTATGGTGTGTGGGGTACCCAAGGTTTCCTGGGTATCTATGGTGTGTGGGGTACCCAAGGTTTCCTGGGTATCTATGGTGTGTGGGGTACTCAAGGTTTCCTGAGTGTCTATGGTGTGTGGGGTACCCAAGGTGTCCGGGGTATCTATGGTGTGTGGGGTACCCAAGGTTTCCTGGGTATCTATGGTGTGTGGGGTACCCAAGGTTTCCTGGGTATCTATGGTGTGTGGGGTACCCAAGGTGTCCGGGGTATCCATGGTGTGTGGGGTACCCAAGGTTTCCGGGGTACCCAAGGTATCTGGGGTATCCGGCATATCTATGATGTGCGGGGTACCCACGGTTTTTGGGGTATCCAGGATATGTGAAGTATCCACAATTTCATGATGTCACATCTTTAGTTGTGTCCCAACCCTGTTTTATCACGGGTGACACTGTGACACTAGCATCTCTTTGCACCCAGAAAGAGCAGCGTCCAGCTTCGTCTATTTCATGCCGCAGAAATAATATGGAAAGAGACCCAGGCCAGGGATTTCCCTCCCACTGCTCTGAAATGATCTTGCAGAGGAGCCTGTGACAGACACAGAGGCAGTATTCTCCTCCTGCAAAGGAGCCTGTGACAGACACAGAGGCAGTATTCTCCTCCTGGAGAGGAGCCTGGCCTGTGACAGACACAGAGGCAGTATTCTCCTCCTGGAGAGGAGCCTGTGACAGACACAGAGGCAGTATTCTCCTCCTG
>JABFEB020000061.1:2894280-2904343 GCA_019775895.2 Stomatorhinus ivindoensis | reverse complement strand
GAAGAGGCTTTAATGAGCAGTGCTAAACAGACGAGTTCTGGTCCACAAGCTGCTCGTGGAAGCGAAATCCCCTCATTAAATAAACATCTCCCCACAGATCCGCTAATGGACTGAAGGATTCCGTGTGGCATGGACAGGAGAGTGCGCAGGACTGGTGCTGAAGCGGCCCGATCGCGGCAGACGAGTGACGAGGCACGTCCACCCCACCCAGGCCTGGAAGCAGCCAGTCAGATCTCCATCAGCGGAGCCACTCGACCCGGCCATGGAAATGTTCAGGAAGACACAGGCACCTGAGGTCATTCGTAAAGGTTACCCACCACAGTGCTGGGGTTACTGATGACAAGCCAACACCACAGTATTAGTAAAATTTATGTAAAAGAGCGATGGTGTCTCCACCCCTGCGACCAGGTCGGGGGAGGGGGATTGAGCTTAAAAACCCCTCACTTTGATAAGCAAAAAAAAGGGACTGTGACGTCCCCGACAGGTGACTGATGTGGCTGCGCTTGTTACCGTGACAACAGCGCAGGCAGTACAGATCGTGGTGATTATAGAGTATTTATGATGGTGATCTATTAATACATATATACATGACAGCCCTCCATAGGCAAATGCCATTTTCCAGGCTTCTGTCTCTGACACCCCCAGGACCGTGGGCTCTGGGATTAACTAGTGGATCAGTGGATGGTTTTACACCCAGTTACTTGATTCTCAAAGACCTGCAAGAGCTGTGAATTAAAACATGACAATGTTGCTTGGCGCTGGGATTAAGCAGGTGCTGGAATAGGTGTGCGACTGGGCCCTGACGCGCCTTACAGTCAGAACACCCAATCGGGTGTTCATCTCCCAGTTGCCGTTAACCACAGCCCCACCTGCTGGCTGGTGTCGGAAGTGCAGGGGTCAACGGCTGGAGGGAACGGGAATCCTGCAGAGCATTCCCCTTCCAGAACAAATTTTTGAAGAAGCTGCATAAGAAGGTCCTAGAGCTATTGTAAAAGGTACCAAGCCAAAGCAGAGCCCCTCCCCCCCCAACCCCAACCCATTCTCTATTAATTTTCCTATCTACGTTTCTGTCCTTCCTGGACAACAGGCGGCAATAATCAGCCCTTTCCTGCTCATCCTTCACTTTTTATTTTCAGCATTTTCATTTTGAGTAATTGGGCTGCGGCCCAGAACAGGCGTGTAACACGTGTGTGTGGTCACGTGACCGCTTTCCCCAGGCAAGGAGGTGAAGCGTAGCCAGTGTAGGAAAGGGAGAAATCAAATCATTATTATCCGTACCGAAATCAATCCATCCATCCACCTCGCCTAGATAGGGAATAATTCTGGGGTAATTCTGTTATCATTATTATCATTATTTTGTCGTTATTAAGTTCATGACGGTGGGAGTGCCTGAGATCTGTGTCAACAGCAACGGGCTTAAGGGGGCGAAACAAGGAGCGGGACAGAGGTGAGAGAGAGAGAGAGAGAGAGAGAGAGAGAAGGATAAAAGGGCAGGAGAGAGAAAAAGGAAAGGAGAGAAAAAGAACAGAGGAGAGAGAGGAGATGAGCAGAAGAGAAGGAGAGGAGTGAGACAAAGGAAAGAAGAGAGAGAGGAGGGAGAAAAAGGGGAAGGGGGAGAGGAGTGAGGAAAGGATAGAGAGTCAGAGAGAGAGGACAGAAAGGAAGAGAGAAAGAGAAGCGAAAAAAGGAGAGGAGAGCAGAAGGGAAGAGAGGAGACTTCAGGTTCTTCCCACAGAAACAAGCCAACAGGCCCAGGCGGCCAACTGCGGGGGGCGCCGTTTCCCTGTGGCTGCAGCTGCAAATGGGGTTCATTTCGAAGAGAGACAGGGAAAGAGAGCAAGCGAGTGAGGGAGGGAGAGAAAGCGAGGGAGAGAAAGCGAGGGAGGGAGGGAGAGAGGGCCAAACGCAGCTGTCTCTTCAAAGACTTTCTTTTATTAGACTCTAATAAACCACGGAGAGCCTTTCAGTGGGGGGGGGTCTGTATGTAAGGCACTGTTTAGAGGCCGGATAAACTCACCTTATTAAATATTCAAGCCTCATCCACACACCCCATCGCAAGAGATATGTCTGGCAGGATGGGGAGGGGGTTAATGTGATGCTTATTAGGGGATGGAGGGCTGCTGTGTGACTGTTACCACGGCAGCATCTTCACTGACCCGAGACAGCCCACTGCGCCCATTAGTGGGATGCCAAATTACCCCCAAATCAGGATGCTGCAATTCTCCTCCCAGGCACCAGAGGGCAGCGTGTCTTTACACTACTGCCTGACCACAACATCACAGAGGTACAAAATAGCAGCGAAAAGGAGAATGAGTTGCTGGTGGGAAGCCTCCGCTGCCGGCTTCTCTGTCGCCACATCGAATCGACCGGCTCTGAGCGGCCTGGCGGTGAAATTAAGCAGCCGTTTGTTTTTGTGGAGAGTGAGGTTGGAACTGGGTGGCTGCTAGAGAGAAGGCCTGACCTCAGCTTGACTGGATGAATTAGGGCAACAGCGGGACGGCAACGGGGGGGCTCATCAATGCCTTAGGAGGACAGGAGCACAATCCCAGCTGCCGTTAAACTGAAATTGGTACCATTGTCCAGCTCACAATAAGCCCACTGTGGTTCATCTCCAGGCATCACGGTCGACGGTTGATGCCGTCGGTAGAAAGGACCGTCTAGAAACACAACTGACGTGAAATACAGCTGTTTGCAGCTGGGAAACAGATGTTCCATCACACACAAGGGTGCTTAGCAGAAACGGGAAACAGCGGCGGAGAGATGCGCAGCGACGACTCCCCACCCGGGCCTGGCGAATGTTTGCTGGCGCCACCATCTGGAGAGTTAAAACCGCAGGCAGCAAACCCATCGAGAGGACGCCAACTGGACCCAAAAATAGAAAGGACAGCTCTGGGTCGAGATTAGACCTCAGGCCCATTACTGGTGCCTTGACAACGGCGCTACCTGGGAGTCGGCGAGCAGAATCGGGTCAGGACGGCAGGGGGCGCGGTGGCAGAGCGCGAAGGCCGAGGTCTGTGAGGCAGCCGGCCGCGTAAGCGGACACGCAGCACGCTGTCCCTTCCGGACGAGGGGGTCACACGACCCCGAGGTCAACCTGGGGATCGGCTCCTTCCTGCTCCCCGTCCGCTCTGTCATTACGGGGCTATTAATTAATCTCACCGGGGGTTCTGGGTACTAGTTAGTCCAGTAATGATTTAAACACTGGCTGTGAAACCTGCAGGACCCTCTAGAGATATTAGGGAAGTGGCCGCCTGCCAACCCGATCTTGGACAGTGAACATTCCAGCTCCATGCATTTGCCCTTTGACCACCCCTCCCCACCCCCCCCATACACCCCCCACATGCAACACTCCAGAATAGGCTAAGAGTGCAGGGACACATGCTAGTGGACAGCAGCCCATCCAAGAAGCTTTTATGTGGATGGAAGACCAAGGCAGCGAGGGGGTTAAATCCTGGGGAGGGCCGGCGTGTGAAACATCCTGCGGTAATAAGGGTGGGGGGGGGGCGGGGACACATAAACAGTACAATCTGATTGTTCACGACGGACTTAATCAGGTTTTCTGGAGGAGCGGGGAAGCTCCGGAGGATGACGGATTGAATTAAGCTGATCGAGGCAGAGAGCAGCAACTGCCCCCCACTCCCAGCCATCCCAACACCACCCCACAGACAGAGGGTGGGGGCTCGGCCGTACGGGCAGCGTGGGGGCACGTTATGGCTGCCATTATGGTTACTCTGACAGTAATGCCATTGCTATCAGGTTGCTAAGCGCTGTGTCGCGACCTGAGAGCCAGCCGGCACGGCACTCGGGGGCGAAGGGGGCCGGCCCGAGCCCCCCCGCCGGTCTCATAATCGTTACGTAATGGCAGACAGACGCCAGCCCAGCGTGTCTCCACGCCGCCGCGCCTACCGCGGTCGACTCGTCCGAGTGGACGCGGAAAGACTGTCGCCATGGGCCCCCGGGGGCCACTCGTGGCGGCTGCCAAACAGACGGGACGACGTCACCGGGAAGGCGGGGCCCAATCGTGCCTGGAGAAGGCCGACGGACTCCACCCACGGCAAGGCTGATCCCGCCCACCATTGCGCACGCACATGTGCCAAATATAAAATCGCTGGTCATGACGTGTGGCTCAGTGGGGCTAGGATGCTGTGCCTGAGATTGACAGGGTCATCAGCTCACATCTGCAGAGTGATGTCAGCATTGGGCCCCTGATCGGGGGCCCCTGAGCGAGGCCCCTGACCCCCAGCTGCATGAGAGGCAGCTCCCCCCCCCCCTGACATGAGGACAGAGTCTCGGGGCCGGAGCACAGACCCGATTCTCCAAGGACGAGCATCGCTGTCTCACTGACAGTCAGGAAGTGTGTGGAAGGGCATCCGGCCCCCCCCAGGTCTGTGGCTTTAGAGCCACTCTGATAAGTATGTCAATAAAAAGAGACACCCCTCATCCATTATTACAATGAGCTGATTTAGAGCCTGAGAAGGCTCTAAACTGAAGGCCCCCACTGTGAAATGCATGATGACGGATACAGAGAGCAACAGACAGAGAGAGACAAACCAAATCAAAACACTGACCGGCCATCCTACCCCAGACAGGACGAGCCGGTCCATATTTACTCATTCAAACGAGCTATGCAAATTAGATATGCAAATGAGGTGGCTGTTACCGTCTATGCCCAGGGGGGGCACCACGATGTCAGCAAACATCAGTGTCCCGGAGAGGTCCGTGAAATTATCAAACAGGACGAGGCGAGAGTGGCTGCATGTCGGGGGCTAAATCCGGCTACATCGCCGTGGCCCTGCCCTTGGAGGTCAAGGGTCACGGACGCCAGGGGTCACAGAGGAGAGCGCCCATCGAGGGCCGGACGCTGGCACAGACCCCGGCGCCTCGTGGGGACAGAGCCGCGTGGAGCCCGGCGGGAGCCGGGGACGGGAGCCAGCGCGCGCATGCGAGCGCGTCATTTCCCCATGCGCCCGCAGACCGTTCCAGCGACGCAGTGAGCGCAAGCTGCCCGGCGCACAGACCCAACCGCCAGTCCAAACCACCGCCGTGCTCAGGCCCCGAACGCACCACCAGAGGGCGCTGGGACCCGGGCGCCCCGAGTCGGCCTGAAGTGAAACCAAAAAGTCAAAACCGGCCCAGCAGTGGTTGTGGGCGGATCCTGAAGGGAAACGTGGCAGAGGAACAGTCTGGAATGGGGTGGGGGGGGAGGGGGGGGGGGGAATCCCCAGCACCTCTTACCTTGCCAAAGTGCTCGAAGTACTGCTTGACATCCTCCACCACCGTGTTTGCCGATAATCCACCCACAAATATTTTCTTTGTTCTTGTGACCATCTAGAAGGAGAGAGAGCAGGAGGTGAGAGCAAATCGGGGGTAATCTGACAGAGCAGGGGCCTGGGGGGCACGGGCCGATTAACTACTCTGGGGGCCCCAGGCTGACATGACTAGATACTGGCATTAAAAATTGCTGCGGGGGGGAGCTAGGGAGTGCTCTGTCAGATTTAATATATTTAACAGTTTCCCTGAGGCGGGGCCCCTGATGTTTGCCAGGCGGGGCCCCTGATATTTGCTAGGCGGGGCCCCTGATGTTTGCAGCTTAAGACAGCCTAAATACGACCAAGAACCAATTGTTGATGACAGAGACGGCAGAGAGCAAAGTGGCCTTCGGGGGCCCTCAGAAGAATGGGGGCTGGTGGCAGGGTCTCCCCCCCCCCCCCACAACAGCCCAGAGAGCAAAAGACCTGGCGTAAGGAGCAAACGAGGCCCTCCACTCCTCTGTCGCAATCATTCGCTCCGCTCTTCAAGACGGGCGGCTATTTGTCAGGCGCTCAGAAAACATCAACACCGAGAGGAATAATGAAAAGAGCTCATTAATTTTTCAGAACACAATTAACTCAGCTGGCAGGCAGGAACGAAGACGCATTAAAGCCTGAAATGACTCCAAAACAGAGTCAATATTGACCACTAATGTCCTCGGCGTCTAACGGTAAAGGCCCCACCCTGACCACAGGGCCCCGCGTGACAGAAGTTCCAGGAAGACTGTCGTCGTCGTCGTCATCAGCCTAGGCAGTTTTCTCACTGACCAATCAGGACAGGGGTCTGCCCAAGAGGAAATCCCAGAATGACGTGTGTGGGCGGGGTCAAGGGGGTGGCATCCAGCAGCTCAGGGGATACAGGGGATTGCTTGGGGAGCCGTAGCTGAAATGCCCCCCCCCCCTCCCAAAGGAGTCACCTCAGCCCCCACAGCCCGCCACCAATGGTTTCCCAACATAACATTGTTTACTGTTAGTTCTGTTGGACATCATCTCATCACATGTTTAATTGCTGCCAATCTGTTTGTTCTGCTGGAGCAGTGATGCTAGGAATGTATGTCAGTGATAAAAAACGGCCCTGAACACACAAACACAAACACAAACACACACACACACACACACACACACACACACACACTCCTGACACAGCCTGATCAGACGTTAACTAATGTCTGGTCGCAAGAGTATAGCAGTACAGATCCTCCCCAAAACTGGACTAGAAACTGTAATATACATGCAGTTCCTCAAGCACTTCGCCCCCTGCTGGCCACTCGCTGATGGGCCGGGGTTTAGCACAGTGTCTCATAGTGGCCCCGGGACTGGATCTTGAGTCCGTGGCCACATGCAGATGCGCGGTAAACGTAAGCGGCACCCGGAAAGCGCAGAAGAAGCTGCCTCTCAGCCAGAAAGACTGATTTTATGCTAATTAACCAGCCGCTTCAGGCTACGTCGTGAAAACTTCAGCTGAGGAATAAGAAGCAATTTACAGAGACTATTAAGCTGAAAGCAGTTTGTGTTTCCTGAATGACGGGCTGGCCGCAGCGGTCAGCTGTGCAGTGACATCATCCTGTGGTCGGCTGTGGGACAACTAGAAAATGGGAGGCGAGGCCTTTCTGCCCCCCCCCCCCCAGCCAGACAGATCAGCCCGTGGGAAAACAGCAGGACACAGTCTGGGAAGACTGGGAGGTCTGGAAAAAGTACCGAGTGTTTTAGCCACAGGTGGGGTGCAAGATGTCACAGTACAACAGTTAACCCCCCTTATGACCAGGAGGGATAACATGCCATTATTTATATACGCCTTTAAATTGAGAAGTTACCAAAAAATCCATCCACTCCACATTTAACTGCTAACCTCAGTCTAGGGTGACCAGATAATCCATGTCAGGGGGACACTATGAGCTACTTCGGCTTTTACAAACTACTTTCAAACTGAAAGGCTCCTGTGTTTGGCTAAATAGTTCAGCTGTTCTTGTGCTTTGACTGGTTTGTTTCTTTGACTGAGAGACTCATCCAGCTGTTTCGCATTAGCATTAGTGACACATGCGTGATTATAGGAGACTGACCAATCAGCACGCAGCAAGAACTCAGCGCTTAATTGAATTGAAATTCCTTTTAATTCAAATGGTTGAATGGAAGTTTATACACAGTGTTGTCCCTCCTGACATCCGTTAGGTGACCCCCTGTGTCCAACTTGTACGCTGAATACTCAAGAGGAGCACAACAGAAACCAGTCAGAAACGCCTCCGATCTTATTCCGCGTCAAACCTTTTAAATTCCTGAGTGGGATTCATATAGCCGCAGCAGGCACACAGGCGCGGTGGAATGTAAGCATACAGGCCTTCATCCGCCTCTGTGTTGGCTCATTAGGCAAAGCCAAATGTTAGTGCCCAGATATTACACACTCCATCAATAAACGAAGGATGATGGGTCGTCCCCTGCAAAGCTATGGCACATTAGGAAGATTCGAGGGTGTCCTGACTGCGGGAGTTCAGTGCAGCGGACTGAAATTGGTGCGTCTGCCTACAGGATACCGGCTAGCAGAGAGCTGAGGGCTCCATTTGACAAGATTTCCTGTGATGTGGGCATCCTTACGATAATGGACAATTCTGCATATGCATAATTAAAAAGTGCAGGAAATACAAAGGAAATCGATGAATTATATATATCTACATTCTGTTGCTAAATTGGCAAATAGCTCGCTGGTCCGTTCTCAGACGATTCTGAACGTGATTTTTATTTTCTCTGCCTCCCCTCTCTGATTTGTTGTCAGCTTAATGTCCAGAGAAGGATGGGGTCTGGCAGATTTTTGGAAAACTTTTTCCTCCGTATCGGGGTGACTGATAATTATGACATGCCTCCTGACTCCGCCCCTAGATCTCCATGCCTCCTGACTCCGCCCCTAGATCTCAATGCCTCCTGACTCCGCCCCTAGATCTCCATGTCTCCTGACTCCGCCCCTAGATCTCCATGCCTCCTGACTCCTCCCCTAGATCTCCATGCCTCCTGACTCCACCCCTAGATCTCCATGCCTCCTGACTCCTCCCCTAGATCTCCATGCCTCCTGACTCCTCCCCTAGAACTCCAAGCCTCCTGTCTCAAAAATGTACGTTTGTGGCTCTTCCTGGCACTTTTGGGAGTTTTTTTAGGCTAATCTTAAGGGTCAGAACAGTTGGAGTGATCTTAATTAACCAATGACATCGCTGGCCACGTTTTCTCAATAACCAGCTCCATGGAATTCTGCACTGAAAAGATTTATTCTGAAATCAATATCCCAGAATTAATTAGCTCAGTTGCATTGTTTGCTACATTAAATATTTGCAACACATTGAATCCATTAAATATTGAAAGATACTTTTAAAAATACCCCTTAGGATAAAAATGCCTTTGGTATATAGCTTTATGCTAATAGTGTTATATTCAATTTCATAAAAATACAACTCACAAAAAAACATATTTGCACATTAAATACCCAGTTAAGCTACATTTGCCAAATGTTCTATTCATGTTTAGGTTTGTGAGCTCTTAAATGGGATAGCACAGTAGATTTTTCTCCAGGGTTGGGTGGTTCAAATCCCTCTCTGACTATCCGGGCTCCATGCTCACCACAAACCTATCCTAAATAAGCAGCCTAAGCTATAGGACTCATAGCCAGATAGGTATTGGTTCAAGTCCCAGAAGGCTGGTGTCGTTGAATGTGGTTCCTGGATTGTTTGACAAAAATACTCAGCTGTAGGAATGACAATGCCTCAGTTTGCATAACTAATAAAATCTGCTGATCGAACAATTTAAGGATTATGACCAGCTTCACAGAAGGGTGTAAAATCCCCATATTTTAATTGCTTTGATGTAAATAAGTAAATGGTCAGTCAACTGACCCACTGTTTCAGGTGTCCATCAGTTATATAACAGAAATCTCAAAAGCCCACTTGAATCTGGCTTGTGTGCTCAGAGCTTTGGCACCAATGTCTGAAATGGGCTCCACTGCACCCATATTTGACTAATCCCACCCATGCCTTCATTTGCATACATTTGCATATTCATTCAGTATTCGCATGCTTACCTAGGAACCCCCATAATACCACATCACATAAAGTTTTACCCACGGCTGGACAAAATCCCAGGCTTCACAAAAATACCACTTGTTTTGTCACATTATATGAATGCACGCGTTCTGCGACGCAAAGCACCCGCAACATTTTATGAAACTCATGCGACGGGCCGCATTTTTCACACCGGTGGCTGGCTTAGAGACTCTGCTGTTATGAGCTATAGTTTTTTAGTCAAATTAAGTTAGAATCCCCCTTAGTTTAATGTAGTCCTGTGCATTTCTATATTACGGTCTAATTTTTGTATAGCCGTACTTCAAAAGACAGATTTTCCACATAATGCGACTACGATTTTCAGGCTCCCTTCTGCGTATAAACAGCAGAATGAATGCGCAACTCCTGCCGGTGCCGCTCGCAATAGCCACATGCAGGCCACTTGGGATGCAGCCTGCATCCCGCCAGTGTCCCATGGCCTCTTCCTTTTAATTGAATGTCCTCCATATATCCTTCAACCCACTTCTTTTTACTGTCCAGGGAGTGTGTGTGTGTGTGTGTGTGAGAGAGAGTCAGAGTGTGTATCTGTGAGTGTGTGTCTGTAATAGAGGCTACTATAGATCACGTCTTGGTCTGTTCCTTAATACAGTCCCTGTCCTTGAAGGAGAAAATGTGTCAGGGAGCCTGGAGTGCGAGCCGATCATCCGAGAGGGCGGG
>JABFEB020000061.1:2867671-2879468 GCA_019775895.2 Stomatorhinus ivindoensis | reverse complement strand
CCCCCCCCCCCCCCCCCCCCCCCCCCCCCCCCCCCCCCCCCCCCCCCCCCCCCCCCCCCCCCCCGCTGAGACCTTAAGCCTTAAACTCACACTGAGGAGAAGAAGGAAAGCAGAGGTCAGAGCAGGGAAACTCCTGCTTGTAGAACAATAAACTGGGGGAAAAAACGAAACCGGCAGAAGGTCCACCTGAAACGCCACGGCGGTGTTTACACAGGCAGCCAGTATCACGCCGCCGCCCCCCCCCAAAAAACAGAGAGCGGAGAGTCGGCAGCTCAACTGCGATTTATGTTCAATAAAGCAACAAGGAGAGTTATTATGTTAAACATTTTCTATTAGGCCGAATGTAGAAAGGATGGGAGTGGAGCAGTTTATACACACAGACAGAAAGACAGAGACAGGGAGACTGACAGAGAGACAGAGACGAAGGCCGACAGAGACAAAGACAGATAGCGACAGACCAACAGAAACAGAGAGACAGACAGACAGACAGACCAAGACACATGGACACAGACAGACAGACAGTCACAGTTCATATACCCCTGTAAGGGTGGAGGATCTCCAGTGAAATCTATGGGCATAACCATAATCCTTTTAACTGTTGTAGTTTTTGATTAGATTCACAGATTTTTTTTAAATAAAACTAAGGTTTATGTTGTGGGGATTGAAAAAAAGTGCATACAAGCTAAAATGTGACAGGTTTTACCATGTAGTGGGGAACACACACAAAAGGCTAAAATATACTTTCTGTTCAGGCAGCACAGAACCTTTGCTGTACCTGAGCTGCATTTTTCTGTACCCCAGCTTTATAGATTTACACCCCCCCCCCCTCATTTTTTAACTGATCTTTTGGAGAAAAAAATTGCTGCACACGTCACCCTGTGTGACGAGGCCAACAGAAGCGTGAGCGTAACATCGGAAGACCTCGCGGGCAAAACACCCAGGACCAAACAGCAGGATACGTGCATCAAAGTTTACACCCTAGTCTTTGTGGGGGGGGTTAAAAACTGAACTAGTCCCCAACACTCACTCTCCAAATAAGTCAGGACCAAAACTGATATTTTAAGACGGGCACTTTCAGAGACAGCCCAAGCCACAGACAGGTGAGCGCTCTGCTCCCCTCAAACCCCACCCCCCTTGCACCACCGGCCCGCAGCACATCACCGGTTACTCCGAAAGCCGCCCCCCCCAAGGAAGGGGAGAGACCACAACACCTGCACGTCCCAGCGCGTCTCCCCAGAGGAAAGCGCTAACTGACGGTGCACCTGCAGACGGGGTGAAGACCCCATTCTGCTGAAAGACTCACGTAAACAGACACACGATGCCTGAACAGACAGAAGATGCTCAGTTTGTCTACAGCAAATGACGTCTATGACAGCGACTTATCACTATGACCACTCGCCCGTGTATGTTTATTCACACTACACAGTTTTATATATACCTGCAGAATCCGGATTTTTTTTTATTTGAAATCTCCCCTTTACTTTTTATTTATTTTAATCAAAGTGATTTAAACCAGGAAAGTGGTTGAGAAGGGCCACCTAGTCCCTGAAGCAAGTGGGGGTTAATGGTCTTGCTCAAGTGCCCTGCAGTAATGTCACTGCCTTCTCTGGGAATTGAACAGGTAACCTTCTGACGCCCACATCACTACCCGCCCTAGCTGCCATCATGGGCCATATCAGGCTCACCTGTCAGATGCAGAGCAAGGGGCTCCAGCTAGGCATCGACACACCACAAATAGCCAATCAGGAAGCAGCTCTCAAATCCTACTCACTGAAGAGTGAGCGACTGGTCAGCAACCAGCCTCATTCACTGTCCTTCCATGGATATGCCTGAGGGCGGGGCAGTTAGGTTTGACAAACAGCTGATTGGCTCTGTTTGATTTGATAAGCCGTGCGATAAGCCCCTCCCACTTTCGGCATACTCTCCACGTCACTGGATACCAGCACCTGAGGGAGGAATTCGCTTCCAATCCGTGTTCAGCAGCTGGTATGTTAATAATGAATCAGTGTCCGGTGGCCTCTGGGCCAAAACGCAGCATCGGATGACCTACGGTACACCCCGCAGAGACACAACACCAGACAGAATCGCGGTAACACTGCGCAAATTCACATTCTTCTGAGCAGCCACCATGACTGATAAGCTATTTTCTCTCAGAAGCAGTGTATTAAAGAGCCAGACGTCAATGAGGAAGTTAAGAACCGCATATCGCAGGATTTGAGCCCCGCACCCTTCAGGACAAAATAAGCCCCCGCCACCAACGTCAGCAGGTGCTGTTACCGGCACGAACTTCCCGGCAAAATCTGTCACACTTCACTACAGAATTTCGGCACCAACTTAATGCCAAACGTGCATCTTTTAAGACCCGTGAACATTTGCCGAATTGGTATAAAGTATAACGTATCGGCATCTGTACGGAGAGAAATGTCAGGATCTGGTGCAACGCGGGAAAGAAAATTAAATCCCGTTTTACAGGACTGCAATATTTCACGCGTGTTTTTACAACTGAGGGAAATTTCCCATGAATCTCCACAGCAAGACGCGGAGACCTGCATACCACGACACATTCTAAGAAAGGTCTAAATCCGTTTAATGTACACAACCCATGTTTCCCTTCATTTCTGAAAGGACGAGGTAAAGGCACGTAAAAAATACAAATAGCCGGATCCTACATAAGGACAGAAATCGAAGCACGGCATATTACCAGCTACCAATGTGCGTTTCTATGTACAAATGAAGATCTATTGTATTATTATTCATAAGAAAGATTAAAGTTATCCAGCGGTGTAGAGCATGTAGGCTATTTTAAGGTTCTTCCTTAGAGTGTTAATTTACCAGACCCAGTTTACGCAGCATCCCATACTCCATGAAAAGGATTGTAAACCGTGAAGGGAACCGCATGTTTCAGGCCGCCGTGCGGGGTTACCGGGCTGTGCCGGGGCGCCGTAGCGGGGATTTAAATCGACAACCTACCGGCACTGAGCACGAGGGAGATTTTTTATCCTTTTCGGTAAAGGGGATCATGATGAATTCAGAGCCTAGAGCTCAAATGAACTATCACAGAATAAATTGCAACGACACAGAGATTCATGTTGGGTCTGTCCCCTCGGGGGGGAAATCGATTTCTTGTAAAAATGCATTACATTCATTGTTCCCTGTTTAAATAAAATTAAATACAGCGATATCACAACTCGGGGTTCACACGTTTTTTTCCATTTCGACGAATATGGATCTTTCTCCATTTACACGCGACGCCTCATTTGACGTTTCCGAAAGCGCAGATAAAACACCTTCAGCATAACGGTTCCGGTCACGAAGTTCCGAGAAATTCCGGGATTTTTAAGCTGACATGACCAAACTCTTGTCTGGTATGAAGTGAGTAATTTAATTAACGCCACGGTGCAACCCATCCAGACAAGGGGTATAAAGAGCATAATATATTTAAAATACAGAGCTTATAAATACCACATGGATAAAATACACCAACGTACCGTTTTTGAGTCTAATTCGTGATGGGGCTGAGCTAAGACTTTATCTACACTGGCGGCGTCTGCAAACGTAACGAAGCCAAATCCTCTGGAAAAAGAAAGGGAAAGAAAAGGACAGGATTTAAAGACCTGAATATGATCCAGTTCAATCAAGGTTGAACATTTCAGACATGCAAAATTATGAGGTCAGGAAAAAAACTGCCCGGGCAGACAGCGTGTTCCCGTAGTGTAGTACTTCTACATTTTATTCATTCTTGACAACGCAGATAAACTGCTGAATGCCGGAGCAGTGCTAGCTCAATGATATAGTTTATTTTAAAAAACATTTCAAATGTGGAAAAGCAATTGTTCAGTGAGCCGGGGAAGCCAACGCTTCCGTCCCACGTCAATGTCAAAGTGGCTCTGCTCGCCAGCTCCCTGAAGCTGACCAGCTCGTTTAATTGCTTGTAAAAACCACAACGCGGGACCGGGACAAGTATTTTCTGCTGGGCAGCTTAATTAACACAAAAATGCCATTGTGGATGGCACGCCGACACGGGCAGTACAGGATGAAACAAAGTCAGGCGAACAGTGCAAGGCAGAAAGGCGGCGATTACCTGGAGCGTTTCGTGGTCGGATCTCTCATCACCATACACTCCCTGATTTCCCCGAATTTACCGAAATAGTCCCGGAGGCTGTCTGCGGACAGAGAGGGCGACAGAGGCGGTCAGCGGCGGCTGCGTTTTTGGGCAGTTTCAAAAAAGACCCGCGTTGCACACGGGGGTCGAATAGAGGACTCGGGATCATTGGCGATTAAAATAACCTTGCGCTCACGAGAAGGTACACACACACACACACACATAGAGATACACACAGGGACAGACAGACAGACACACACACACACACACACACACACAGGCACAGACGCACACTCACCCCGTACCGCAAGTACCCCGATCGGACTCGATCGATCACAAAACAGCCAGGAACAAACGTACAAACCGGTAGACCGCATCCTCTCACCTGGTGACGTTTGCCAGCTGAGGCCACCGATAAACATTTTACTGTAAGGAGAACACACGGCAGAAGTAAGTCCAGATGTCAGATCGGCCATTTTGACGTGTAACTACTTAGAAAAAACGAGCCAAGCAAAGGGAAAGCGGCGACGGTATTCTTTGCAAAAGCTCGCCGAGCGAACTACCTTAAAAAAGGGGGAGGCCCTACTTCCGAATATAATAAAACAATGCACAGATGTAAACAGGACAGAGAGAGCGGTAACTGTATCCGTAAGAAGAAAGAAGCACAGAGATACGTTATAACAGTTGTTTAATCTTCTAACTAGTAACAAATAATGCGCAAGAAAAGTGTGGCAATTACGTATCGTCTTACCCCGGGTCGTGCTGCGAATCAGTGGCACTTAGAGACGTGCCCTGGCTCCCATCTCCCTCCATTGCTACCCCAACCACGGCTAGACACTAACAAACACACACACAGGCTGAGCGACAGCAGAGCGGAGCCACCGCTAGGAAAATATCACCGAGCCGGGAATGCGATCGTCACACGTGGGATCAGCTCAGCGCTGTTCCCGCCCCTCCCGTCACTTTCCGCGCCAGTGACGTCAGCGCGGGCGGCCGAACCACGCCCCCTGCTGGCCGCCGCGAGTCACCTAATTACCCCGCATATAGACCGCGCTGCGAGTAAATTAGCCCCGAAGGGATACGTCTCCACTCGTAGCTCCATTGGCCGATATTGGAGTGGCTGTGGAGTAAATAAATAAGCGCTAAATCTAATGAACACCAAACCGATCCAGTTTTAATTAAATGAAACGAAACTTCAGTTTTTGCTCTCTAAAGTAGCCTAACTACATACCAGACACTCCGCAAATTTTATAGATTTATTTACTTTACTTTTCAAGTGTTACCATTGTCTTAGAGTAACAAATTACAGCACTTACAGCAAGCCGTTAACAGAGGCTCATCCCAGTTAAACTCATATCTACATGTATTTTGGCTCGTAGTCGACCAAAACTGTTTATGTTAGTTCATCAAACTATAGGCTAAGTGGATCAAATACCATGATAAACTTCTTTGTCGTGCAGGGAAATTTGTGTAACGCAACTGAAACTCGCAAAAACACGCTGTGTTTAAAGAAATTGACCATACAAGAAACCTCTTAATACAACAATAACGAATATATTTAGGCTGTCTGCGCGTCCGTTTTAGTTCAAATGTTGTTTTTGTTTTTTGACTGTTGAATAAACAGCTATCGGCTAATAATATATTTTAATGCCATATACATATTTTAGTGCATGTCTCAGCTGAACTGTAATTTCTAATATTAAAAAGTAACAATTATAAAAGAACAATCACCACAATAAATATTTGTCAGGGCTGATGAGGATCTACAAAAGCATCACGTTTTCCATCTTAACCACTGCGCACCCTAGTGGTGTCGGTGGTGCTGGCAGTACAAGCGATGCCAGAGCTGCGTGGAAGGTAGAAAAGCGCGAGGATGATGTCGGTCCTTTGAGTCTCATATTCGACAAGTGAACGGCAAACACGTGGCGCCTGCTCGGGGACTCGCGCTGAACGAGGAGACAGGGGTGCAAAACAGCCTTTTCAGTGGACATCCAGGCCGGTCATCTGTACATCAATGGCTTACTGTGGCCTCGGCTTTGCTGACTCCATCAAAACGCAAAGACAACAGAAGACGTTACCACCACGGTAAAACCATATAAAGTTAAGTTTAATTTGGCTGTATATTTAATTTGATTGTCAACGTAGTCGAAATGATGTTGTAAATACATATATTATTTTGATATGGTGTTAGTTTAAAACAGTAAAGCAAATGAATCATATGTCACTATTAAAAAACAACAATTATACCTTTGTGTCAAACATTTCCAGTCTGGAAACATCACCTGCAGCTCCACAAAACTTTATTTTTACATCATCGACAAACTTTTCGGCTAAAATGTATGACTCGAGCCTAGACATACGGGTTAACGTGCAGAAGAGCTAAGTTATCCCGTTTATATGTTCAAAAGGCATGTACGGACCGGTACGTATAACTATGGCAATTATCACTATTATAATAAGGTATTTTAATATTAGTAAATTACGAAAGATACGGTGCACTACACGCAAATATCCCGTTAAGGTCATCTCAGGATTTCAAAGAACTAGATAATGAAATAAATCCCGAGTTTAAAAACGAAATATAAAATTTCCGTGTATGGGCGGGGACTTGAGTCTGAAGTAGCCTATCTGTACACAGAACGCAGCAGTCTTCTGAACATTTAAAACCGCGGCAAATGAGCACTCTCTGTGTTATAATATACGGAAGAACGACGTATATAGCTGAGTTTTTCCCCCAGACAATGAGTATAGGAGAGCATTATAGGGTCCAAAGTGTTCCCGCTTTCCCATTAAAATCTGTGCAATTTTAGCCGTCCGCTCCTCCTGGGTCAAACACGCGCCTTCCTCGTATAAAGTTTCATCTTGAATAACTGCTTTAAAACTTCCAACCGAGAGCACTTGATCACTAATGAATGCCGCCCTCTCCTCTGCTTCAATTAGCCTCGTTTTAGGTGGATGGCCACGTTAAAACCCACGGACGGTGGGGCATCGTGTCCGCCGGTGTTACGGTGTCCCTTCGTCTCCGTGGCGAATTTATTCCTGCCGCCAGCAGGCACTTTAATGTCTGTGCTTTTAATCCGTTTTCTTATTCCTCGTGTTCAGAGAGCTGGACCTTCCTTATGATTAGGGAAAGGAGGCCCCGGGACGTCCGGACAGTTCCCCGACATTTCTCGCGTTTAATGGAACTTCTTTGGCTTGTGACGTCGGCCGCCCGTCCCATTAGCGCCTGTTAAACCGAAAGGAGACGCGTGAGGTTCAGCTTCCTGGCCGCAACCCCGAAGCTGAGACGGACAGTGCGCCGGGGAGAACGGGCCCGAAAGGGCCACTTCTAACTCAAGCGTTAACAAAGAGGCCATCGTTTGTGGTTGCCAACAAAATGTGTTATTGCTTCAATTAACTCCAGTGTAGTATTTTATATCACAAGCTTGAGTTTTTTTAATAACCTTTAAAAATCACTAAATTACAAACTTAACATAACCTCCAAACACAACAGGAACGAGCGGTTCGCGCTAAGCAGCAACAAAATGCAATATTTAGAAATGTGTGTTTATAGAGCAGAACTACATGAGAAAAAATGCAACGTTTAATGGCGTGGACTGCGGAGGCGGTATTAGTCTTTTTTACTGGCAGTACGTAAAAGTGCATTTCATACGCTCCAGTGGACGGCGAGCGGATCACGACCAGACACGTGAAATGAATCAGCGCGATGCTCACATTAGGTTCACGTATCGCCAAAACCTCCCTTTATTTACTAAGAAAGCATATTTAAGTATGTTTTTAAGAAATATGTATTTTTTTTTTATTCTGGTGACCTACCTCTATCACAAGGGATCAACGCCCAGGTTCATTGCTGTACATATACATCATTTCATTATTCATGTCTATCTTTTCATATAAATATATAGTCAGAAAGAAAACCATACAGTTCAAATAAAAGAAAAAAACGTAGATCCCTGACTCGTCAAAAACGAAATTGACGTCCCTCTACTGCCAAGATTTTACAAAACTGTAAGATACTTTTTCATGTGAAAAAGATTGATTTACCTTTCAAAACGGCAAGTAAATATGTTATTGACTCATTTAGTAATGCTTTTTAATCTAAGAGTACTTTAATTTAATAACTACAAAAATTGCCAGTTATACAGGCAAAATTTAATCTCCTGCTTAATTAACTTTAGCTGAGCATATCAGCATGGAGCCGGTGGATCAGGAACCCGCACCTATACTACCGAGTTACACACAGGTTACAAAAGTCGCGGATCTTTCATCTGCGGCGCGCGAATTACACTTACATAACACACTGCTAAACCCTACACAGGATTATAAATATTTCAAAGGCACGTTGACTTACACGTTGTCAACGCATCACAATTAAAATTTAAAAATACTTCTGTTCTACATTTTAGAAAACCATAGTGAATTAATAATAAACACGGTTCACCAATTACCCAGAGACATAAAACAGGCAACCACTTCGAGATCCAAAAAAAAAAAAAAAAAACAGAATGATGTATCACACTGTAGACACTGTAAAATTGATGCTTTTATGGAAATTCATTCAATAACACAGGGATTCCGATACGGATACGGATCTTAGGCAGTGGGGACTGGAGTCCCAGCCCCGTATGGGACTAAAACGGGGAAGCGTTTGCAGAGCAAGTTTGGCTTTAGATGTACGGTGTCTGGTTTAAACTTAGACATTTCACAAGAATTTAAGATGCACAGAGTCATCAGGTTTCCTCATATATAATGCCCGAAGGAATCATCTGTAATAACCAAAAACCTCTTAGTGGTTATATAAAACTACTGTCATTATTTCGTTATACACTTGCTCTGGCATTGTATTATGGCAATTAACTACAACAGAACTGAATACAACTTTTGGTAAGAGGGCTGACGCCAAGTCATTTTTAAATTGTCATGCAGCAAATTTCACAACCTGTTGCAATTTAGGTTCGTTAAACTTTGGGGCGCAATTTATTCACTCACTCGATGAATTTGCATCAGCTCTTAGAGATTCAAGCAGCAATTGATCCCACCAGTACTACTGTAAAGTGTCCCCATTCAATACCATTAAAATACGAAAAGCCGGGAACTAAAGCTGAAATTCACGTGCAGAATGTCCAGTCTCTAGGCAAACGCGTACCTCTCCCATCCCTACCTATAAAGCCATTGTTGTATGTCCCGCCCCTGGTGAGTAACCGAGGCTGCTTGCCGTTATCAAGACATGAGATAATGGGCACGGCCCAGTCCAGTGTGACTTAATTAATCACCTAGGGGGTGAAGGAAAAAAGGCGCTCAATTTCACTACACATCGTACCCCCGCTGCTTTCAGTTTTATATCCAACAGATCGCTGCCGGCGTCGTTAAGGATGAGGCGACCCAGCGGCGTCCATGGACGCTTCTGCAAGTCAAAGACACCGTTTGTAGGTGTGCTTCAAATCCAGAAAAATTACTTAGTTCTAATAGTTGAGAGGAAAAAGTAGTAAACTTTTACAAGATGTTAAATGAACAGGAAAGTCTTGGTGACCCCGGTCGCCCACACTGAAAGGCGGAGTACTCAGGGTGCCCGAGGGGACAGTCTTCGGTCCCCGTCACTTTCCCATCCAACTTCCACTTTCACTGCGTGAGGATTTCAGGGGATCCAGTAAAAAAATAACCTGAATGTGAAAAAGACCCCAGGCGATGCCTTGTTCAGGACGAGGCTATGCAATGACTCCAACTTCTACCCTAAACAGACCAGGCTTTACCTCACGAGTCAACTGGAGGGGACAGGGGGAGTGTTACTATGGAGACAGGCTGGCGAGGGACAATAAGGTGACACTTGACAGGACAGCGAGCGACAAAGACCACACGCTGGAGGACTTCTCTCCAGGTTACTAACAGGAAGGAACAACACGCTGTAGTCACCAATTACATTACTAATTATTCGATAAGTTGCATATAGTATTGTAAATACATATAGGCCTATGACGAGTTATATGTAGTGCGGTAAATGTTTTCCTAATGGACAGGACGAGTGAATCGTATTCTATTAAAGATATGTTCTCTTTACGTCAGAAAGACAGACTCGCCAATAAAATTTCGTATTATGTCCCGTGCTAATAGGCGTCAAAAATAAATACCCCTCAAAATTTCACGAAAGGTATCTGCACAGAATCCATTGCACCCATAATCAAAATATTGTATTTTTAGCTTTGGGCGTCGCTGTTTGACCCCAAGGCTGTATACTATATGACTCCCTTTAAAACACTGACCTGTGCCGCGAAGACGAATCGCAGGGTCGACCTGCAGATTGGGCTACAGCTGGTACTTAACGCTGCACCTATACGATCAGCCGCAAATCAAAGACTTGACATCATACGCCACCTAGTGGCAATAATGCAGCCGTTCAGTCTCAGTAGCGGCTATTGAATCCGCACGTGGAAGGAGGTAACCTGCTACAAATTTTACCTCCCCGACATGCGTCACACTTCAGCTGAACTGGTCTTAATGGGCAGCAGTGGTGTGGGGGTTCCATCTCCAGAGGCAGACCAGAGAATCCAGCATTACAAGAAGATTTAAGAGCCTTGGGGCAGGGATAGTCTGCAGAGGCCTTTCAGGCCCCCGACATGGACGGCAGCCCAGGAGGAGTCTGACGGATCACAGGTGCCACCCCAGAGGGCAGTGTTTGAGTCCATTTAGTGAGGAACCCAGCAACTCCCCCACTCCATTAAATGGCCATTTCCTTGCCATTAAAACAATTAACCAAGGCGATTTAAGGGTTTAAATACCTTTATTTATATAATCTAATCTGACACATTTAGACCCTGGGCAGGAGAGTCAATACTTCATTATAAAATCCCATTACTATTTATGCAAGCAGGCTATAAAAAAAAGCTGTTTTGCTCAACAGCTGAATTCATAAGTTCAGCACCACATAACTTGGGGGTGTTACTGGTGTGGGGGTCCAGGGAACCTCCTCAGTCCAGCCTGGGGGTGTCCACAGGTCAGGCATTCTCCACCCAGGAGCAGAACCCTTCATCAGCCAACATTCGGTTGAGAGACACCAGCTGCAGGAAGAGTTCGGCAGTGATTTCCCACCCCACCCCTAGGTGTCACTGTGCAGCTCAGTAGCAGGGAATTCCATACCTGATTCCCCATCTTCCAAATCTGGACCAGCGGAAGGCCACTGCTGTGGTACCGTGCGACCTAGGAGGCAAGAGGATGACGCAGCGTCAGGCCTGTGTGTAGGACAAGAGCCGCCTTTTGTGCCAAGAGCACATCTCACCTGCGCTACAAGAGTCACCCCCCTCGTCATTTCCTCCACCCACGAAGCCGCCTCTGTGGAGAAGCTCTCCATTGTTGGTAGGGGGACCAGATTCTCCAGCAGCACTTCCACTCCTTGAAACGGCAAGGCCACGAAGTCTGACCTAAAGAGGCGTTTTGGGACATGAACAATACAGTACGAGCAGAGGTAGTGCACTGGAATGTCCACAAGGGGGACTCAAGCTGAAAGGAGGGGAAGCCATTCAACCTTATCTGGCGAAGCGTGTCCACTTTGACCTTCTCGTAGCCACCATAGTCCACATACCGGACTTCCACTTGGGTGGGGTCATCACAAAGGGCAGAGACCTGGGCTCTCCACCAGGAGCCCTCCACCCCGGGGGCAGCACAAAGGGTCCCAGCTTGGGGGGGGGGGGGGGGGGGGGGGCA
>JABFEB020000061.1:2757168-2767432 GCA_019775895.2 Stomatorhinus ivindoensis | reverse complement strand
ACACATTTTCCAAAACTGCTTGCTTTAAACGAATAAATATCCAGGTTCGGGGCGGGTCCATCCACAGCAGCAGGTTGGGGGCGGGTCCATCCACAGCAGCAGGTTCGGGACGGGTCCATCCACAGCAGCAGGTTCGGGGCGGGTCCATCCACAGCAGCAGGTTGGGGGCGGGTCCATCCACAGCAGCAGGTTGGGGACGGGTCCATCCACAGCAGCAGGTTCGGGGCGGGTCCATCCACAGCAGCAGGTTCGGGGCGGGTCCATCCACAGCAGCAGGTCGGGGGTGGAGCGGCAGGAGGTGGAGATGTGTCACGAGGGGCTTTCAGCAGCGCTCAGGCCTTCACCTACTTGTGGAGGTTCCTGCTGGTTCCTGCTGGTTCAGCGCGCGTCTTTGTGACCTGGCCGCCAGCTGGGGCAGCGGGACCTGGAGACGGAGAGGCGACTGCGCAAGGACCTGAAGCGGACCAAGGTGTTGCTGGCGGATGCCCAGGTCATGCTGGAACACCTGAAGAACAGCGCCCCCAGCAGGAGGGAGATCTCCCAGCTCAAGAACCAGGTGGGCAGAATCCCTTGTAGCTGCTGCGACTGGAGTTTCCCTTACGGCCTGTAAAGGGGGTTAACGAGGCTCTACGGTGCTGAAGGTCACTATTTACTGCATGACCCCTGACCCCTGACCTCCCCCACAGTTGGAGGAGTCAGAGTTCACATGTGCAGCTGCCGTCAAGACCCGCAAGTCCATGGAGCTGGAGATGGAGGATCTTCATCTGCAGATGGATGACGTCACAAGGGCTAAGTCCTCTGTGAGTGGACATGCCCCCCCTTCCCCGAAGTCGCACTTTGTTGTGGTTTAAGCGGGAACGCTCAGTGCAGTGCATTCTGGGAATCAGTCACACTCCGACAGGATAGATTAGGGTTACATGCTCACGGCTTGGGGGGGGGGGGGGGGGCGTTGTTGTAAGGGGGGGTTTGTCACAACCTCCTACAGGGACGGTACCACCCATGTGTATCTCCCCTAGCTGGAAGAGCAGGTGAGCCGGCTGCAGCGCGAGAAGAACGAGCTGCAGTCACGCACGGAAGAGGACCAGGAGGACTTGAATGAGTTGATGAAGAAGCAGAAGGCGGCCGTCGCCCAGGTAACTGGCCTCTCCCCCTCCTGTGACCCAGGTCAGGCCCACTGGGTCCAGCTGAGACAGTAAAATACCATGCAAAAGGGGGGAGGTGCAGTACCGCTGCCTAATGACCTACGTGTCACACACAATGGTGGCATCCCTGCTGCTACACGCTGTGCGATTCCCTCTCTTACTCACCTCGCCTCTCTTCCAACATGCCAGTCAGCCCGAGACCTCTCCCAGATCAGCGATTTGCAAGCACAGCTGGAGGAGGCCATCAAAGAGAAGCAGGAGGTCCAGGAAAAGGTCACTGGTTGATCTACCTATAGCTTAGATGTTTATGACGATCTGTCATTATTATTCATTCATAAATGTATTTAAGGGGCCCTATAATGTTTCCCTTTCCTTTAGTGTATTATATAGCTTCATATGCATGTAAATGGTCTGCAAAGTCTTAAGGCCCAAACTATACACCAAAGCAAGTAACTCTCGCTATCACTCTTCTCTGATCTGCCTGAAATGCCTCGTTGGAATTGCAACCCATATGTCCGTGACATGGTGAGGTCACCTTGTAACACAATCCTTATTGGCTGCCTATCTGTAAAGCTCCAACAGAGTGTTTCAGACAGAATAGTATGAGAACATTATGAGAGAAATAATGTGCTTTGGGAACATAGAACCAAATTGCTCGTAGGTGTGTTGTATGAGTGAATGGTGTGTGAGTGCACCCTGCGATGGGTTGGAGCCCCATCCTGGGTTGTTCCCTGTCTTGTGCCCGTAGCCGCTGAGATAGATTCTGGACCCCCGTTGCCCTGAATAGGACAGGCAGTTACTGAATATGGATGAATGGAACATTGAAGCATGTCTATTCCAGTAGACTCTAAAAATAAAATTATGGACGGTGAAAATTAGGCATGATCGAGTTCTCCTAATGAAGCCTGTGTCCCATGTGACTGTGTGGTCCGTCTCCATGGTAACGTCTTGCTTGCCATCCTGACACAGGTCCAGGCCCTACAGAGCCAGCTGGAATTCCAGGAGCAGTGCATGGTGGACCGATCGCTGGTCAGCAGGCAGGAGGCCAAGGTGCGCGAGCTGGAGACCAAGCTGGAGTACGAGAAGTCGCAGGTGAAGAGGCTGGAGGTGAGAGCGGAGCTGGACGGACTCTCGACCTGCTACAGATACCCTCAATCACTAATAACACCATCCACCCTCTGAAGTACCCTCCACCCAATAAAAACGCTTCTTTCTGCTAAGATTCCACCCAGTGACATAATCTCTGCCTACTAACATAATCTCCACTCATTAACATAATCTCCATCCACTAATAAAGTCTCTGCCCACTAACATATCCTCCACTAACATAATCTCCACTCATTAACATAATCTCTATTTACTAACATAATCTCCACATAATGTACACCCATTATCATGCTCTCTAACTTTTCCTCCATCCGTTAATGTACCCCCCTTTCCCGCTAACGTACCCTCCATCTTTCAATGTGCCGTCCCCGCGACCCCCCAGGGCTTGAACTCCGGGCCGTCCCTCACCTATTCTCGCCCCCCCCCGAGCCCGCAGGGCCTGGTGAGCCGCCTGAAGGAGAGCATGGAGAAGCTGACGGAGGAGCGCGATCAGCACCTGGCCGCGGAGAGCCGGGAGAAGGAGCAGAACAAACGCGCGCAGAGGCAGATGCGGGACCTGAAGGAGGAGACGGCGGAGCTAGCCAAGAAGGAGGCGGAGGCCAGTCGCAAGAAGCATGAGCTGGTGAGCCCGCCCCCCATACCAGCAGGGAGAGCCACCAGCCGGCACGCCCCCCGCTTATGTTTGGAGCATTTGGGCTAACTGCATCGTTTAAGGACACAGCATGTGCGGCGAGTGTGGGCCTGTCCCCATGGCGACAGCTCACCTCCCGTTCCAATGCCATTCTCTCGGCAGGAGATGGACGTCGAGAGCTTGGAGGCGGCCAATCAGAGCCTGCAGACCGACCTCAAATTGGCTTTCAAGCGGATCGGCGATCTGCAGGCCGCCCTCGAGGACGAGATGGAGAGCGATGACAACGACGACCTCATCAACTGGTACGCGGCCAACCGTGGGGGGGGGGTGGCGGGAATACAGACACCATGGCTCCTCTGTGGGGGCCGGGATGAGTCTCCTGCTCCATCCCTTCCCCACGCTGCATACTGTCTCTTATATTTTTTTTCTTCCTGGTGTCTCCTCTCATATTCTCATGTTCTCTTCCTATCCTCCTGACCAGCGTGCAAAACATGGTGACTAAGTATCAGAACAGGAGGAGTAAAACGTGAGCCTTTGCTTCTAACCTGCAATGCCCTCTTGCTGGGATTCTACTCCTCAGACCCTAACCCTTCCGTAACTGGTTCAAGAAATCCTAACCTTCTTCACTGTGACCCCAGACTCTGTGTGTGTGTTTGTGTGTGGCGTGTAATCTGCTCTAGGCCAGTGTTTCCAAACCCAGTCCACAGGGATCCCCCAGACAGTCCAGGTTTTTGCTCCCTCCCAGCTCCCATCCAATCAAGAACATCGAATACCTGGTTGAAGTGTGTTGGAAGCTGGGAGGGAGCAAAAATGTGGCCTGTCTGGGGGTCCCTGAGGACTGGGTTGGGAAACATTGACCTAGATGGACTGTGCCTGTCAAACCGCAGTAACTAACGCCACGTTAGCGTGTTTGTGTAATAAATCGCTTGCTGTTAACGCCGATATACGAAGTGATGGCCGGCATGAACCTACCGGCGTGAAAAGAGGGATAAAGCTCTCTCTCTCTCTTCCAGTGGGGATGACTCTGACATGGATTCTGACGTGGAGAACCGGGTGGATGGTGTGAAGTTGCACCTATCCAGGAGCAAGGACTCCAGCAGGACCCTGTCAGATGACGTCAGCATGAGGAGCCCTAGGTGGGTGATTCTGTGGACTGGCCATCTTCTCCCCATTCCTCCGTGGAATCCAGACCTGTAGAAGGTCCAGCTTCCCAGGCCGGATGAGTGACACCTCATCCCTAATCTGGGATTGTGTTGTAACCCTGAAAAGACAGAGAGTCATAGCATCACCAAGAGGGGGGTATATAAAGGGGTGGGGACAGGGGGGCAGTGTAGGCACAGGTCTGCCCCCTCCTCACGGTTACCTTTTTTATTCACCCACATATCTCTTCCTCTCCCCCACTGTTACTTCGGGGTCTTTGTTTTCGCCTCCGCCACCCTGCACACACACCCAGATACGGCGGGAACTCTGACACTAAGGAGCAAGTAGATGTGAAGAAGGGAGGGGGAGAGGAGCCCCCGAAGACGGCAGCACCCCCTAGTGTGACCAGCAGCTCGCTCAGCTACCGCAAGAGACGCTGCATGCGGGACACCATCGGGGGCACAGGGGACCAGGCCTCACTCCTTAGCGCCCTGACGGAGCACACCGAGGATGACCGGCCCTCCTTCCGCAGGGATGCCACCCCCATGTCCCGGGGGAGGTCTATGGGTGGAGATGACCTGGACGACCTGGGGTCTGTCATCTCACAGGCCTACACTGAAGCCAGCAGCCGTGCCAGGACCGGGTTGGATCGGCGCTGGGCAGACAGCGACAGGGGGTCTGTCGTGTCATCTGTGGTCCCCTCCCGCACCTCCACCCATTTGGGTCTGGACGACGAGGCCGACAACAGGTCCATCCTGAGCGGTTTGGACCTACCGAGTCCCCGTGGCCTGCACCGGAGCTCATCCTGGCGGGATGCTGGAGGCAGTGACATCTACGGGCCACGGTCGGGGGCCCGAAGCCCGGGAAGTGTTACTGCCAGCTCCTCTCTGGCCCGTAGCAGCCGGATCAGCGAGTTCGGTGCCATGGGTGACGCCTACAGCGAGAGCGCCTCCCTCAGCGTGTCATGCGCCCGCACGTACAGCCCCGGCTCGCTGGGCCGCAGCCTGTCTGCACCCGCAGCAGAACCTTCTGGAAGCAGGGTCACCAGCTACCGCAATTACCTGGACCCGGAGCTAGAGGCCGCAATCAATGAGGTGCTGAGTTTCAAACCCATCAAATTCAAGCGTAGAAGCCTGGAGGACTCCGAAGAAGAGAAGAACAAGGATGAAGACCAGGAAGCCCCACCAGACCATGGGAAGACCTCTGTCCTGAGCCGCACCTCCTCCAGCCTGGCTCCTACAAGCCGTCGTAGCTGTGGGAACCGTGAAAGCCACACCTCCGACTCAGATAACTTCTCCCCAGACCAACGCCACTCAACAAGCTCCCGGCTCAGGACTGCCAAGTCCAAGAAGTCTTCCAAGCGGAAAGAGTCTTCTTCATCTTCCTCGTCCTCTGAGTCTTCTTCTTCCTCGAGTAGCTCTGTGGTCTCCTACCACAGCTCGGGCAGGCCCAAGAAGGGATCGGCCCGCAGAGCCTCTGGATCAGAGGATGAGGATGCAAAGGAGCAGAGGGAGGAGAAGAAGAAGAAGACGAAGAAGAGGATGGATAGCTTGGTGAAGAAGTACCTGCACAGAAGCGACAGTGACTGAAACGTAGCAGTAGGTGCTGCCTGGAAGTGCCCTGAAAGCATGATATGACTCTAATGTCACTTGACGGCAGTGTGCATATGACCTCTGATATATAGCGTGTTGAACGCGGCTCTCGGGAGCCATTGCTAATATTGTGATGAGTGGTTATATTTATGACTAACAGAGGACACCTAAGGGGTTTCAGAAGTGGGACCAGTCCCTTTCAGAGAAACAGCAACTGTTAGAAATTAAATGTATTAACAAACTCACAAATCTATTAACAATTTACTGGATCGGTGTAAATGAAAAGTCTACTAAACATGATAAGTTGGCCAGTAACCCTAGGCATGCAGGATCTGTTGCGCTATGCTGTATGTAGCATGTTAGGAAGATGGTGCAGTGACAAGTGTTGGTCTCGTTTACAGAAAGGGGCCCCCAGTCGGTCCGAGCTCTGCTTGGTGCTGGTGTGTCGAGTGTGTCCTGCCCGTCAGTGATCCAGGTTCTGTTCCCATTCTGTTCCCTCTTGCAGCCCACCTTCCTATCGCTCACACCCCGACAGCGACAGACCCAGTGGAGGACAGATGGATGACGGCCCCCCCTCCTCAGTCTACTGTGGCAACCTGAACAGCGGCGATGGGCGGGCGAGGTCTGAGATGACAACATAATAGTGACATGCTTCAGAACAGAAAGACAGACTGAGTCTGATAGATTGTCAGACAGACTAAGACTGTCAGACTGACTGACAGACTGAGACTGACAGACTGAGACCGATAGGCTGACAGACGGACTGAGACTGACAGACTGACTGTGTCTGACAGACTAACAGAGAAACATAATCTGCTGTCTCTCTCTGATTGTGCTGCCTGATGGCTGAATGGATAAATGCTAATAGGGTGTGTGGCTGTACGTCTACTTTCATAAACCTGACAAACAAACTAAGCAGTCGCCACAGAGAAGCCCCAGCTGGGCCCTTACACCCACGTACACTGTAGAGCGCACGCTCTTGCGTATTTTACATGTGCCTGTCCCTTAGTGGCACGTGGCTGCCTACTGCTGTCTCTCAGAGCAGAATAAAACCTAGAGGGTCAGTGTCCTTTAGACATGATCTCCTTAGTCAGGCTTAGTCGGGAAATACACGCTCCTTGGCGTCATGCTTCTGGTTGTGTTAAGACTTCCTAGTTAATTAGCTCTGCTGTCTTGGCTTTGGCTCGTTTTCTCATGAACACAGGAAGGCGGCCGCGGGTGGGGAGACGGGGTAGGGGGTGTTGTTTCCTTAGTGGCTGCTGGGGTGGGGGGGGGGTGCGTTCGCACGTTGCAGTGGCGGGAAGCTGTGAGGAAGTTCTAGGAGACTCCCCGGCAGGGTTGGCCTGGCCCTTTTCAGGGCCCGAAGCAAAATGTGATTTGCCATTTGTCTCCTTCCTTCCCGTTCCAACAGGCAGATCAGTGGGGGCGCCCCCTGGTGGCCACTGGGTCCTAAGCAGCCGCTTAGTTTGCTTATGCCTTGGCCCTGCCCTGTCCCATAGTGCAATGGCAATCTGTTTACTGAAGGCCCTCTTGGCCTTCTAAGTGATCAGGCTTTCTGTGCTCTTTACGAGTGTGTGCACATGTAAGTGTGTGAGCGTGATCGCTTCCAGATCAATATCTGATAATGTCGATAACAGATATATCGTGCATATTATATAATAAAGTTTGCGATTTACTGTAGGCTTTAGGTGCTGGGATTTTTGCATCTGTCTCCTAAATGTACAGAAATAGGCGTGTGTTTTTAAGGATCCTGATTTGGAGGGTTACTGATGACTGATGGTGAGAGCGCCCCGTGTTTGATCACCTCAAACCCTGAGCTGGGGCTAAGTTCAATCTAAGTTTAGCCTCCCTGACTTTGAGATTAGATGGAGATTGTGAAAAACACACATGTATATGAGAGGGGACACACTTTGGCCAGAATGAACCATTTGAAAGGTTTTTATTCACTATTTAAGAGTAATAAAAGCTGACTTGTATTTAAACTCAGATGCCTGTGGGTCTTCATTACAGCTGTCGTCCGGTTTCATTCCTGAACTGCTGTGAGGTCACCTGACCTGTAGAAGTCATCGCCTGGATGGGCTCTCACTTACCGGGTCGGTTCTGCATACTAATCAGAACCGCACAGTTGGTGGTGTTGGCATAACATGAAGCAGAATAAAGACTATGTGACATCATCCCCTCATATACATTGATGTCACGTGACATCATTCCCACAGTGGTGGCATGAAACATCATCCCAACATATATACCAACATTATGTGACATCATCGCCACATAGATACCAACGTCATGAGACATCATCCCCACATATATATCAGCATTATGTGATATCATCGCCACATAGATACCAACGTCATGTGACATCATCCCCACATATATATCAACATTATGTGACATCATCACCATATACTGTAGATACCAACATAATGTGACATCATCACCACATAGATACCAACGTCATGTGATATCATCCCCAAATACCAGTCAGACACACCTTCCCATAGAAAGGATTATTTATACTATTCTCTACATTTTATAATAACTATAAAGGCATCAAAACTATAAAACAACTTATATGAAATTATGCATTGACTGAAAAAGTATTAAACTTAAACGGTCGTTTGTTGGAGAAGGGGGCAGCTTTGTGAGTTGGGAGTTAAAAGGTTGCTGGTTCAAATCCCGCAGTCACTTGACCAATTGCTCCAGAGACTGACTGACTCTACTGTCTCCTCCATGCCAGTTCCATGAGGCGGCCTCCTGGGATGCTTTCCAGCTGTCCTGAAGGAGGTCCCACATATATGCTGAGCTCTCATTGGCTGTTTTTCCTCCACTATAATGCCTTTAGGTCAGTTGGTCAGGTCATGTGATGCCACACTAACACTCTACTTTATCGGTGGTTTAGCATGTCCAAACTTTGACTAGCACTGTACACTGGTATTACAGGATGTCATCCTCTTCCAACACACTGGCGTCATGTGACATCATCAGCACATATGCATTGATGTCATGTGACATCATCCCCAAATATACAGTGATGGCATGTGGCATCATTCCTATATCGGCACTGTTGTCACATGATATCATCCCCCACCTCATGTGACGTCATCCCCACATACATACCATCATGTGATCACCCCCACACGTTCACTGTTGTCATGCGACATCCCCACTTATACATCAGTGTAACATGTCACCCAAGTGCACGTTTCCCAAGGGAGGGGGGCAGCTCGGCCCATACTAGATGTCTTTCCAATAGCTGACACGTGACACCCCAAAAAAGCGTTGCTGTGGTTTTTCTTGTGTTGCACCAGGCCATGGGGTTCCCTTAGAATAACTTTTACTGCCCATCCTGGTGCTCTGGCATAAGTCCAAATGTCTTGGACATGTGCAAAGCCCCACATGGGCTGTGTGGCTAAAGACGCCAGCATTTACTCATCCTAAGCAGGCAGATTTGAGCGCGATTGCCGTTGGACCTTGGATAATGGTTTTCGAGATGTGAATGTGGCGGTTTCTTCCCGGTGAGCGTTCGAGGGTCCGTGTGGCCGGCGGCTTCTTATTTATTGATTTGGTCACGGACGCTGACTTCCAACCTCCCCCACACCACGTAAGGGGGCCGCTGTGCCTTCATTCAGAACCAGGTCAGACCTCCATGGGTCACCATGTGCTGGAACAGCCCGCTCAGAGCTGCGTTTGGGCTGCCGTCTTGCACCTGGATCGAGTGCAGTGCTTGGGTGTGTGTGTAGGCAGCAGAGCACGTGTGTGATGCCTGGGACCGGGGGACGGGGGGGGTGGGGGGCAGTGCGGCAAGGCCACCGCCCCCACACCACCTGAACAAAAGCCTCCGTTACTCATGCGAGCAAGGCTGCTTCCTGGCAGAGCCACAACGTGATAACGCCACAGGACTGCCCCCCCGGGACCCATCTGTAAGGGATTCGATGGCGGCCAGCAGGTGGCGTGGCAGCTAAGGGCTTGAACCTGTGAGTAAACAGCACATAGTGCTGTGAAGTCAGTCAAATTAAAAAATGCGAAGATAATTATGTGCCTTTAGATGAGCTTATGCTAAGAGACTGAATTAATGAAAGGTTCGGGGATGGACTGTGGCCAGGAATTGAAGGATTCACTCCCCATGGGATGGGGGGGCGGACAGAGGATCTCATTTTCTGGCAGTAAAATATACCTCCGCATGAAAATAAAAGACAAGAGTGACTAACGATTTCTCTGTTAAGTTGCTGGTCTTTGTAGCTTTTTCCATCTGGCTCTGTCTCAAAGGCAGGGGCAACTGTTTGCTGCAGCAGCACTCCGCAGCAGGTCCGACCCGGTCCTCGGGGACCCCAGCCAGTCCACATGTTTGCTCCCTCTCAGCTCACTGCCGGACAGTTCACATTTTTGCTCCCTCTCAGCTCACTGCCGGACAGTTCACATTTTTGCTCCCTCTCAGCTCACTGCCAGACAGTTCACATTTTTGCTCCCTCTCAGCTCATTGCCAGACAGTCCACATTTTTGCTCCCTCTCAGCTGACTGCCAGACAGTTCACATTTTTGCTCCCTCTCAGCTCACTGCCAGACAGTTCACATTTTTGCTCCCTCTCAGCTCACTGCCGGACAGTTCACATTTTTGCTCCCTCTCAGCTCACTGCCGGACAGTTCACATTT
>JABFEB020000061.1:2696240-2710867 GCA_019775895.2 Stomatorhinus ivindoensis | reverse complement strand
GATAGATAGATAGATAGATAGATAGATAGATAGATAGATAGATAGATAGATAGATATTCAAATGGCTGGAACGACATTATGCAGCTCTCCTTGGATCAGAGCGACTGTCTCAGTCTGTTTCTGAAAGTGCTCCTCTGGAAAAGACGACGGAGTATGACTGATCCTAAGCGCTTCAGCTAACACCCCCCCTACACACACATGCACAAATGGCCACTTCTTATCACCAGCGGGAGCAGCCACGGATGAGAACGCCGCCCCCTCCCCCTTCGATCACTGCCCCCATGATGGAAATCCACGCCCCAGTGCACCCAGACACTGTCAGATGCTACCTCGCTCGTTTCCTATCCGAAATGCGAAAAGACAAACTCAACAACCAACAGAAGTTGTAGCATCGAGCTTAAAGCACTAAACTGATTCATAATTATAATAATAATAAGTGGAGAACAGTAAGTTCATCCAGTTCATTATCTCGCCAAAACGCTCCCTTGGCTGGATTGATGTGCCTGTTTGTCGGCGTTTTTAAAGGCACCCCTGAGCACTACACTGTAATCCTCTGCAAATGCCAGATGATTTCCTTTGCCCTGCTTGTGTTAATATTTACTCCCAGGGGTATAAACCTCCCTCATAATCCAGATCCAGTTCCTTCCTAATCCACACAAAGTGGTTGGCCGAAAGGACTCCATAGGCTGATCTACAGGAATATCGACCCTTGGCTTTCAGTTCATATGTGCACCCAGTACTGATACTACTGCAGTCAATCAGTCATTTTGTTACTAAAACTGTCAAGGAGATTTAGACTGACAATGTTTGAGAGAAGACATTAAGTAATGACTGAGTAACAGCTGAGTAATAATCCCAAAGTAAAATCTAGGTAGGACCAGAGTAACCCCTGAGTAATAGTGCCTGAGTAAAAACTAGGTAGCATGGGAGTAATACCTGGGTAATAGTACCCAAGTAAAAACTGGGTATCACCTGAGTAATCCCTGAGTAAAAATTGGATATCACCAGAGTAACCCTTAAGTAAAAACTGGGTTGTGCTAGAGTAACTCCTGAGCAATACAAATTGTTATATTTTATTTTATTTTATTATCTACAGCATAACTGCAGGTGGTATGACCGCTCACAATAGTACCTGAGTAACAATCCCAAAGTAAAAACTGGGTAACACAAGAGTAACCCCTAGGTAGTAATACCTGAGCAAAATCAAGGTACCACCTGCAGAGTGGTTTTAGAAGGTTATTTTCACCAATCAGCCGTAGACCTCCTGATGGCTCACTATCGCCCCCCAGCCTTCGCCCAGGAGAACTGCTACGAGCCCTTCATCAAGCACGGCAACTTCAGCAGCAGTGACCCGACGTTCGCCGTGGGCGCTGTGGTGGAGTTCTCCTGCGACGCCGGCTACACCCTGGAGCAGGGCTCCGTCACCATCGAGTGTGTGGCCCCCAACGGGCCGCAGTGGAATGAGACAGAGCCGGCCTGTCGAGGTGCGCAAATATCCACCGCAACCATCACCTGCGTGTGTGTCCATAGCCAGAGCACGTGGGTCCCACAGAACTAACTGGGACAGGATCACTGGTGTGTGTGTGTGTGGGGGGGGGGGTCAGATATACAAAAATTATGTGATAAAAACCTATTATTTTGACCAATTTGTCGGTCCCCACAATGGGAAATTCTATTTTATAAAATCTGTGACTTCAACCAAAAACTTAAAAATGCCTTATATTTTGCAATTTGTTTGGTTACTTATGGTTAAGGTTAGGGCTGGGTAGGGGTTAAGGATGTCAGGATTAGGGTTACACCCATAGAAGTGAATGGAGGGTCCTCACAAAGATATAGATACCTAATCTGTGGTGTGTGTGTGTGTGTGTGTGTGTGTGTGTGTGTGTGTGTGCGCGCTCTTCTCTGGCATCTCAGCCGTCTGCAGCGGAGACATCACGGACTCTACTGGGGTGATCCTCTCACCCAACTGGCCCGAGACCTACGACCGGGGTCAGGACTGCATCTGGGGCATCCATGTGGAGGAAGACAAGAGGATTATGCTGGATGTCCAAGTGTGAGTGTCCCTGGGCTCCCAGCCTCTTGTCCCCAGTGAATTCTTTGATGTGCCTGAGTGCCTAAACAGTCCTGCCCTCTAGTGGTGTGTTGAGGTGGTTTTACTGCCACAGCTGCACTGGAAACAGCTTTCCTCTATCAATCTCACTGTGTCACAGCAGGTCAGGCACTTAGATGTACTGAAAAGATGAGTGAAAAGATCAGCTAATGAACAACTATCTTTGGTCAGTAGGTCAGTTGATGGTAACCTAATGACCACCAAGCTTTAGAGAAACAGCTAAAAATCACCAAATAATAAGTGAAATTCTGAGTAAAATAATGAGCTAAAAATGATATTTTTAGTAACTTGGTCTAATGTTCAATAAATGGTGAGATAACAATGAACTAAATAATGAGCTGTGATAAGGAAATCATTAGCGATCTCCCATGAAATCATGAGTTAAAGATCAGATTTCTCCAGTGAAATCATGAGCTTATGACCAGATACCTCTGGTGAAATCATGAGGTATTGATCATATATCTCCAGTGAACTCATGAGCTAATGAGCAAATTTCTCCAGTGAAATCATGAGCTATTTATGCCAACTTAGTCACACATGTCTCACTTTAAGAGTGACAAGCTGGTGAACACTGATGTAGACCTTCGTATGAACGCCGCAAGAATAAACCTACGGGTCAGGCAGGCAAAAGTGTGACCGTTAAACTGGATCGGGCTGACCGTGAAGCAGACACGTTGGAAAGGAGGTGGCGGGGGCTGTGCACGGTTTTCCCTATGAATGGGACGCGTGAGGGGGTCCTCATGGCTCACAAAGCCAGGTCTGTGCTGAAAGTGGGACTGGGGGGGGGGGGGGATATCTGTAGATTACTCAGAGGAGGGAAAGTGGTCTCAGAGTGTTACTGTGTACACGCATATGTGTGTGTCATACGGTGAAGCTATCCTACCAGCATAATTGTTCATCATTTCACCCACGTGCCCAATTAAGCCGTAATGCGCCACATAATGATGGCTGATTAATTAATTAAGCACGAACGAGAAGGCTGGCTTGGCAGCTGTTAGGTTGCCGTGGTGACTGGCTTCAGCACAGGTGGCGGCTGAGGCACCTGCGTACCGCCCGGGTCACGATGGCTGTCGAAGAGCTTGCGTTTCAGCCGTATGGCCCATTTTTAGACCGCCTCATACCTTGTGACCACTAGGGGGCTCCACTGTCTGATCTCAGAAAAGGCAGTGAGGACGTATGGGATTTCAGCCAAGCCTCACTGCCGTCTCCCCCTCTGATTCCAGAACAGGCCTTCACCGTTTAATTACTGCAATGAAGGGATACCTTCTATTTACCAGAGGGGAGAGAATTGATCATTCTCATAAAATAATTTACCAAACAGTGTAGTGCTGGATATACCCAAAAAGCACATATTTATGACTCATCTTGGAAAGCCTTGGAAAAGACCCGAATAATGTTAAATTATTCAGTATTTATTTTTCTCAATTATGTACCCAGTATAAACAAGGCAAGGCCTTCAGTTTTTGGGAAGTTCTTCTCTACTGGAGAAGAGAACATCGAAGAAATGCACGCCCCGAGTGTCAGAAACGAGCATCAAGTGTACGCATGAGCGGTGGAATCTTCCGGGAGGATTAGAGGTCATGCTATTTTTTTCGAAAGTCTGGACGAGACGCCACGCATGAGTCACGCCGGTCTGAGTGCACTGGGAGTTTGTTAAAAGCCAAAGACAAGACTTAAACTCAACACCAGCACCAGACAAACGTCACCAGACACCTGTATTAGAAATGTATTCAATAAAAGACAAAGCCTTGTTCACTGATTACATGGCGCCGGTGTGCTGACATGGTAGGCGTGAGAGTTAGGTATGTGAGAGCTGTCATGTGACGTGGGGTCTCACCTCACCCCCACGCCGGCCTTGCTGTCCATGGAGATGGTGCTCCACTTGTCTACACAGCCTCCGCTTGGGCAGGAGAGATCAGCTGACCTTCTACGACGGCGACGACCTAACGGCCAACATCCTGGGTCAGTACAGTGGCCCCGGGGCCCGCGTGCGGCTCTACACCTCCACAGCTGACGTCACGCTGCAGTTCCAGTCCGATCCTGCGGGCGATACCTTTGCTTATGGCAACGGCTTCGTCGTGCACTTCTTCGGTACGCTCCGACCCACACTGCTTTCAACCGGCCACATTCACCATTAGCCTATTAAAGACCATATAAGCCTGATTAAGGCAGGGAACAGGGAACACTGAGAGCTACTGCATTTGATGCACATTCAGCTTAATGTTATACAAGCGTTACCTTAACATTATTTGAATGTTAGATGGACATTAATCCTAATGTTACATGAA
Source organism: Stomatorhinus ivindoensis (assembly GCA_019775895.2). NCBI lineage: Eukaryota > Metazoa > Chordata > Actinopteri > Osteoglossiformes > Mormyridae > Stomatorhinus > Stomatorhinus ivindoensis. The sequence continues at coordinate 2,706,469 of JABFEB020000061.1, read as the reverse complement.
AATCTACCTTATTCTTACATGATCATTAAATGAACATTTCCCTTTACGTCTCACAAGTTTTAGGTGTGATGTTCAAATGAACAGCACATGAACGTTAGACAGATATCTTATTGTTACATGAACGTTAGATGAACGTTTACCTTGCTGTTACGCAAACGCTAGTGTTCTCTCGGGCTGGGTTTGTGACGTAAATCTGACTGAACGTCACCGTGATGTCTGTGGACGGAGATCGGCGATACGTCTGAATGACCCCCCCGCCCGCTCGCAGAGGTCCCCCGGAACGACACGTGCCCAGAGCTCCCAGAGATCGCCAACGGCTGGAAGAGCACCTCCCACCCGGAGCTGGTGCATGGCACGGTGGTGACCTACCAGTGCTACCCTGGCTTCCAGCTGTGGGCCGGAGCTGAGGTCCTCATGTGCCAGTGGGACTTGACGTGGAGCGGAGACGTGCCCAGCTGCCAGCGGGGTGAGATGCGGGCACAGGAACACAGACAGGGGTATGGCGAGGGAGATGCAGATAGATGGGAACAGTCACACTGGAAGCAGAAAGGGCCTATCTGCCTGTAACCAGAAGGTCACGTGTTTGAATCCTGCCTTTGCCAGAATATTAACATCTCTGTTGGGCCCTTGAGCAAGGCCCTTAACTAGCCCCCCCACCCTCAATGCTCCAGGGGCACCAGATAAATGGCTGATCCTACACTCGAACCCTGTGTTTTGCTCTCACTTGTGGATATGATGGGATATGAAAAATCTCCCTTGTGCAAATTACATAAAATTTTTCCCATTTCATTTCATCACATAAATACTCAGGTACACCCCGACATACACAGTCCATACACATGTGTGGGTATACAGTGTGTTCTCTATTGTCTGTCACATGACACCGGCGGTAACGCTAAGGTCGTGTGAACACAGTGACGTGGTGTTCGGACCCCGGTGTGGTGCAACACAGCCGCAGGGTGGCGTCGGGGGCTCACTTCGCTGTGGGGGCCACCGTCCAGTACGTCTGCGACAAGGGTTACATGATGACGGGCGACGGGACACTAACCTGCCATGCGCGGGACACTGCCAGCCCCAAGTGGAGCGGGCGGCCACCCAAATGTGTCCGTGAGTGTTTTCCTATTTCCCCAGCTCCTCAACCGGTTCGCCACCTAGTGGCAGTTAAGATACTGGCTTACTTGGTAAACAAGGCCAGAGATTCAGGCTTGGATTTTGCTTAATTCACATTGTGTTTGTGCTACCGCTTGGGGCGGGAGATATTAACAGAATTATGATGTTTGTAATTACTGCCAAAATATGCTATTTTTCTAAAGTCCTAGAGGAACTTCAAAACTTTGAAGATGGTTGAAAAATATATGGACTGGGGTTTTAAATCTAAGCCAATTAGTTATTCTGAAAGTTCAAATATTCCAGGGGGAATTAAAACAAACACCAAAATGAACAGCCTCCCTGTAAGAATATGGATTATACTCATGTTCCGATTGTAACACTTCCCCTAGTCTCTCCATTCCCTAGATGCCTGCACACCGCCATGAGTCTGTTTGGGGCTCTGAATATCCTGAGACAGCTGCAGCTTTCCAGCCAAACAAACCTCAACAAACTTACTTTGTCTTTTCAGTAGGGAAACGCTGCCCCCGATTGGTCTGCTCGTGTATGACAGTGTTCACCCAAGCACGTGGCAACAGTAACAGGATACTCGTAGTTTTGGCCACAAACCAATAAAATGGAGCTTAACCTATAATTACAAAAGACTGTCCTGCAGCCAGCCTGTCTGTCTATCTATGTGCCCTGCAGCTGAAAAGTTTGAGCCCTGCAGGGAGCCCGGCAGCCCCCGCTACAGCATCCAGAGCACGGAGAAGCAGCTTTACCAAGCCGGGGAGACCCTGCACTACAACTGCCTAGCTGGCTACCAGCTGCAGGGGGATGTCACCATCCGATGCATCCCCGGACACCCCTCACAGTGGAGTGGCCCGCCCCCTGTCTGTAGAGGTGGGAACTGCAGTACTCTCTAACCACATGCAAAAAAAGAGATTCGAGGCTGGTGGGGCAACACTTGACAGGGGCCCCCGAATGCTTATAATTATATGTAAAATTGGGGCAAAGGTGATACTGAGGCCCAGAATTTTGAAGTACCTGGTTGTGGCACATACCCAAAATATTTCATTTTTTTATGGAGAAACTGTTGAGGTTTCTTAATGACATGCTCATCATTTCATTGAGTGCTCTTTACTGTCTGTAGAGCCTTCCTCAGACTCTTCCTCAAAGCACCGGTTGGATGGTATGTATGTACACGTGTTAAAGCCAGTCACGATGATGTCACTAACACAGCCCACAATGTGGAGCTTTATTTGCTTGGCTATGAACTCATGCCGTATTCCTGCTTTCTGATTGGTCTTCTTATCTACCAGCGTCCAGTGCAGTCTCCAGTTCAGAGTGGACAAACGTAGGCGTCGCAGTCCTGGCTCCTGCTGTTGTCTTCCTGGCTGTTATTGTTGGGATTTACATCTACTTTTCAAAGTAAGTTCTGTAGATTAAATGGTATTTCTGCTCTTAGTTGTGTCTGAACTTATCTGTCATTCTAACAGTAGTATGCTCTCAAGATGGGGTCTAACATAATATCAGGTTAGGGTGTAGTTTGGTCTCAAGATGAGGTTTAACATAATCTCAGGTTAAGGTGTAGTTTAGTCTCAAGATGAGGTCTAACAATCTCAAATTAGGGTGTAGTATAGTCTCTAGCTCTGGTTTAACAATCTCAAATTAGAGTACAGCATAGTCTCAAGCTCAGGTCTAATATTATATCAAGTATAGGGTTAGTATAGTATCAGACTAGGGCCTAACAATATCAGGTGAGGGTGTAGTATAGTCTCAAGATGGGGTCTAACATAATCTTTGGTTCAGGGTTTAGTGTAGTCTCAAGCTGTGGTCTAACATAATCTCAGGTTGGTGGTAATATACCCTTGAGGTTGTCACCAGGGGGGTCCATTCCATGCCTGTCTATTTCACAGGCTCCAGGGCAAGTCTCTCCGGCTACCCTTATCCTCTACGCCGCCATACGACAACATGACAGAGTCCGCCTTTGACAACCCAATTTATGAGACTGGAGTAAGTACTGATGCCCTAACCCTGAGGGACGCTGACACCCGGAATACCATCGCATTCTCCTGATCAGCTGTTCCCCATCCGCCACCTCACGCGTCCCCCATCTCTTCATCCTCACCCCCAGCCCCATCAGCACCCATGCCATATTTCCTTTAAGCGGGTGCAATGCCAATGCTCTGCTTCCTTGCCCTGACTTGGTGTGGAGCCCAATGCCAGATGTTCCTCTACACTGACCAGGAACCAGCTGAGAAAGAGCTTGCTGAAGCAAAACCACAGGGAGGACTCAAACCTCCATCGCCCATTGCTTCCGCCACCTGCTGGTTTACCTTGTAACTGCAAAAGGTTTTTTCTTTTTCGTTTTTTAGTCAGGGGGCCCTTTCTTTAAAATCCACTTTCCTATTTCATTTTCTGTCAGTACTTGCTTCATGCTCATGATAATCTGGTTTTCACTTTGAGTGTTTTTTTTGTTGTTGTTGTACTTTATGCCTGAAATGTCTTATGAGGTCCATACACAAAATCGCACAAAATATTTACCTCATTGTTTGCGTAAATCCCAAGCTCATTTTCATTGCTAAAGGCACGATGGGGATCTGTGGGCTGCTGGTTCAGGATCATGGTGTGTGTGTGTGTGTGTGTGTGTGTGTGTGTGTGTGTGTGTGAGCAGGTATACCTTACCTTATGGGGACACAATGTCCCCACTATGTGATGAATACCCGTTTTTTCCCATAAGGGAAAACACAATTTAATAAAAATCTGTGACTGCAATGAAAAGACTAAAAATGCAAAAACTCTTGTATGGTTACAGTTGGGGCTGTGTGGGGGTTAAGATTGTCATAGTTAGTGTTAGCATTTTTCCCATAGAAATGAATGAGCGGTCCGCATAAAGATATGTTTACCCGATGTGTGTGTATGTGTGTGTGTGTATCAGTACTGTGCAAAAGTCTTAGGCAGTCAAATTAAATGTCTAACTCTATTTATCTAGGTAGTAAGTATGTTTGATCTGAACAAGAACACTGTTTAACATCAGAGCATATGCAAATCAAGAGTAATACAATAAAAACCTTTTGTTCTGCTGAAAGTCACTGACATCTTGCTGGATGGCTAGATGAACTTCAGTTCTCAAATCTCTCCTCAGGGACACCTCAGCCATTCCATGTATTCATTAAATTTCACAATCACTTAATTAAGTTAATTAGTTAATAACTCAATGAGGTACTGATTACCCTAAATACCAGTGTGCTAGTGGTTGAGGCATATTGGACGGCTGCAGCAAGTACTGGCTTTAGGAGAGATATTGAAATGGCTGACACACTTCGATAGAAAAAAACTCATAATTTACACCAACATGAAGATAATTCACACATAATTTTCTGCCTAAGACTTTTGCACAGTACTGTACATCACCCTTTTTACCCCATACTATTGACGGTCTGCCAGCTTGCCCTACCCTTCACACTCTGATGCTCATTACCCCTTGCTGACGGTGTGTGTGTCTGGTTTTCACAGGACTCCAGAGAGTACGAGGTCTCCATTTAATGACCTTTGCATGGGGGGGGGCGCAGCTCCCGCCCTTTTCCCTGCCTCCTGGAAACATCGCCGCAGCTCACGTCACCCCTCAGCCACCACGGACCCTTCATCTCCAACCCCTTCCCCTTTTGCTCCTCTTCCTCCTTTCTGGCTGCTGTAAAATATCTTGCCCGAGTAAGCAACTTCGCCAGTGTCGCAAAGAGAATGGAAGGGCTGTGCTTTTGTTTTGCTTTTTTTGAAGGCGTTTGGGTATTTTTAGATTCTGAAACAATTTCTAGTTTTAACGGTTTGAGGAATTATTAAAACTGGGGAGCAGGAAACTTTTTTTTGTCCCGTTGCTTTGCAAATTAAGTGTGCAGCCTGCAAAGCACCATGGGAATAGAACATTGTTCTGTACTCTGACCCAGGAAAAGAACATCCCGACAAACCGACGTCGTCGGACTCCAGCTTATAAACACAACAGTGGAAAGGTGTGGTACATGTGGAAGCCGATGGAGGGATCTGTGCTGAGGCCGGATTCTTCTCATCAAGGTCCCTCACAAGACTCATCCTTCTTCTGTTTCCATGTACCATGTAATTCCCTGACTCCTAAAATGCTGCCATTCTATGCCCAAAGGTCATGACCCCTGACATGGGTGACGCAGCATGAAGAAAACCTGACAGTACTACTGGGCTTCACTCTACATCCTTGCCTTGTCCTCCATTCTGGATTTACCGGGAGGTCACCCAGGGCTCGATTCCATTGGGTTCCTCTCCCTCCTGATCTGTCTGCCCACTCCATTCGCTCTTAGTTGACCTACGTGGTACACAAATAAGGACACCTGAGCATGAAGGAGATTTTCATATAATTTCATATAAAAAATATTTCATCTCAGAAATATTTACTGGGGTGTGCGTGTGTTTAGGGTTGCTCGTTTTATGAACAGGGAATAAAAAGATATCATGGGGGGCTGCAACTTTGCCTGTCGCTAAAGTAGATTATATGTGCAGAAAAACAACTGGATTCAAAACTACAATCACTACTGTGTCCCCAAGGTGCCACCTGAGTATTACATGTAGAGAGAAAGTAAGTACCTCTGCAGGTTCTTCAGGTAGCCTCTGTGTACTTCCTATGGTCCTAAATGCTGGTTCTTGTTATGCTGTAACTTTGCACAACCTGCTTTTAGATGACAACCTGAAGATAAAATGTTCAACAGGCTCACCTTTACTTTGTGTGACATTTTTATGTTGAAATATCATTGTCAATATCACTTATCACGTGCAGGGTGACTGGAAAACACAGATCCGAGTCCACAAAACGGCCAACACTGACTGGACTGAGTGAATTCCTTTGGAATTCGTGTGTTTGAGCTCCTTACAAACACAGAATGTACTACAAATAGTTTTCCAGGGTTTTTGAATAGTTTCAAATTTCCGTTGATTTTACAATTAATATTTCACAGTAAAAGAGTGAAAATCTTGCTTGTGGATTGCTGTTGACCATTGTTATGATTCTCAAACTCATATGGTATGATTTGTGTCCATTGTCAGCTTGTGTAATATGGATGAGCAGACATGGAAACTGATAAGTAAATACATTAATATTGAAGTTACGCTAAACATTACACTAATAATGGAATTCAGTGTTTGAATATGGCTTTGGATATATATTTTCTTCTTCAAAAAGGGGTCTCATGATGGTTCAGTGGATAGCAATACTGCCTCATACCTTCAGGTTCTGGGATCATAATCTTGTTGAGAAACATGCAGTTAATTTAACTGGCATCGCTAATGCTGCCCCTGGTGCGTTCACTGTGATGGACTCGCATTAGCTCCAAACCGGGCCCACACAAGGCCCAGATGTGTCATATTACTGTTTTAACATATAAACGGAAGACCAGTAATCGAAACACTGTTAAAATATCAAACTACATGAAAGAAATGACCGGACCATGGGATGATTTGGTATGTCCTCATGTAATATCTGTTCATTACTGCTTTACATCTTCTGATACATGCTGCCAATGCCACGATTAAAACAGCAAATCAGGTGATAGTTTCAATTCTCAAGTTAATCATTTGTTTTCCACGAATACTTATGTCACTTTAAATTTAAAAATACATTTATCAAAATACAGGTATACAGAGAATATCTCCGTTTTTATTAAACAGATTATTCGCTTCCAACGTGCTTGTCCTGTTGATATTTATTATCAGCACAAAGCGATGTATGGAATTCACAAGCCAGCGCTCACAACACACAACGTCGGCAAAGCGTGAGTCCTCCAAATGCAAGATGGCGTCTATGTTTACGGCCACGTATTAACACCCATGAATCTAATTGGTCCAGTGCAATGCACTTTAGCCAATCAAAATTGAAAATGTATATTTGTCAACAATGACTTCCATTACTGTATAGTAGAAAGGTGATTAATGTATAATAATTTTCTTTCATATTATTTTATCACGTCATATAAGTGTAAAATTAAACTGAAATAACTGTGCGCATGAACAACTGAAATTCCATATAAAAACATCACAGCGCCAAAAACCCGCAGGCGGATGCGCTGGCCGTGTCGGTAGCGCGCACGCACAGACACCGTGCACGTCCCCGTCGCCTCGACGCCGTGCAGGGACGCGTCCAGAGCGGCGTTGCAACCGACGGACAGCCTCTCCCCCGCAGCCATAACGGGCGCTTAGCCACGGCATCCGTAGCTTGCAGCCAGGCTGCTTCTCCAGGTTTATCATGGAGCGCATGGCGGCCCCTTGTTGGATAGGCCTCCGGGCTTGTGGGGCATCCTGTCTGTGGCCTGTCAGCCCGGAAGGTCGCTTTGATTAGACCGCGCTTCGGGGCGACGCGGGCCGGCCCGGGCGCTCAGTCCCCCGGGCTGGACACTGACTGCGCCCTGAACACTCGTCGGAGGTTTTTCGTTTTATTTCTACATTAAGAGCTTCTTCTGAAGACGGACTGATTGAGAGCTGCTGTGCAGACGCGGCGGGATGGAGAGCTCCGGGGCGCCGTACGATCTGGACACATCAGGGGGTCTGATGGAGGTGAGACCAGGGCGAAGGTTGACCGTGCCAGGCTGCCGGGGTCCTGGTCCCTCTCACACTGGCTTCTTGGGGCCGACCAAACCGGGACCGGCGGGTTACAGTTGCCGGCTCATTGCTCGTTAGTCCCGGGGGGCGGGCCCGGCTCCGTGATCCGAGGTCTCGGTCTCTGTGGTCCCTGTCTTTCCAGCCCCACTTTAATCGTGTTAACAGCCAGAGAACAGCGTTCTGACGGCGGTTCTCATCTGCCACCCCGCAGCAGATCCAGAGTCTGCTGGCGCCCCCCAGGCCGGATGAAGGAGGGAAGGCTAGCCGAAAGCTGGAGGTCCAGAGAAACAGCCGGGCGGCGAACCGCGGCGCCTGTGACGGGTGCGGGGAGGGCGGCGAGCTGCTGGATTGTGACTGCTGTCCTGCCGCCTTCCATCCCCAGTGCTGGTGAGACTTGCCGGCTTGTTTATGTGCGTTACTGAAGTGTTTTAGCGACACTGGGTGTCCGGGGAGCTTCAAGCCCGGAACCCCGATTCCGCTCACATATGTGCTTACGTTTACACAATATGGCGACCAGGATTTAAATTTCCATTTTTTAAACTCGAGCGCCATTTTGCTCGAATGTTATGGGTCGGTTGGAAGCTGGCGGTGGTGTTTCGTTGCTGTGGCCGAGAAGATGATATATCTGTGACAGCGTCGCGTTAAAGACGTGTTCAGGACAGTGTCACATCTGCTGAACAGATGTGTGTGAGATGACCCGATCTGACACAGTGTTACTTTAATGACACGATAACATCTGTGGCAGTGTCACATTAATAATATGTTCTGGTCTTATGAAAGGAAAGTGCTGAGCACACACTAATGTTACGTGTTCAGATGTGTAGCGGTGGTATATTTACTGAACACACAACGGTTCTAATCTAGGTGGTCCCACAGTCTAACAGATTAGGGAAAAGTGTTTAATCTACATAGGTTATTGTAAATGAGGGCTCCTTGTTTTATAAATGACCCAAGCAGCAGTGTTTGCTTATACATGTTTTATTTTGGCAGTCTTTCTTTTATGAGTATATCTGCAGTCTTTATTTTCAAATGGTCTTTGCTCCTCCTCTGAAACGACGAGCATGGCGGCGTACGCGTAGCGTGCGCCCTGCATGGGGTCTTTAAGGCCACTCTCCGCTGTCTTATCTGTTTGTGATCTGCGCTGCAGTTTCCCGTGCGGGCACTAGGTGGCGGCAGCGCCACACACCTGGCGTGGGGACTGGACGCATAACGTGAGGCGGCAGTTTGGGGGCGTGTCCTACTGTTCTTCAGCTGTAGTTACTGGCCTGGCAGTTATCAGTTATTGCTGTATTTACTCTGTACTGTGTGCACATTATACGTGACTGTAAAGTGATTTAAGGCTGCTTTCCTCTTGTAAATAAATGTTAAAAACTGACAAGTGTTTCATTGTTACAGTTGCCTTCCTGCTACCGCTGTGGTTCAGCCTCTCCTCTGTTTTCCTGTCTGCGGCGGCTCCATCTGGGGTGGGGTGATTCCCCCTCTCATCTTGTAACATGTAGTTCAACCTGTTTTTCGCTGCCTTCTCTGTGAAAGTTCCCTTTCACAAATTTTCTTGCTTAGTCGTGGCTAATCTCCGTGGTGAAGAACTGTTATCGCACTGGACAGGTAGTCCGCTTGCCCTGCTGGGGTCCGAGCGGGAGCAGCGTCTGCAGTTCCTGCCTTGGTGGGGCAGCTGGTTGTGATCGGGCTGCTCTTTACCCGGCAGGAAATCCGCTTTACAAACCCCCCCCCCCCCCCCCCATGGTGAAACCCTTCAAAAGAAACGTGCAGCCCTCTGTTTTATCACCTTGGCCTCGTGTTTAAAGTATGTGGGTCATATCGGTAACCTTCTGCTTCTCTGGTGCCTTCAGCGACCCACCGCTGAGTGAGGAAACACTGCCCCCTGCTGGCTGGATGTGTCACCTCTGCATCCTGCACAAGAAGGTAAGCTGAGATTCTCCCTCATTAGCTCATTTAGCTGAAGCCATCCAATGGGGTTGCAGTAAGCCGTCATCCAATGGGATTGCAGTAAGCCTTTGTCCAGTGGGGTTACAATAATGTCACATCACCTGTTTGCGTGGCTAAGCTGTTAACCCCCCCCACCGAACACTTGCAGAAGCAGGAGCAGGTCAACGGGCTCCTGGAACGGACTCTGGCCAAGCCGACACCCGACCCCGAGCTCGACCCCGAGCGGCTGGAGGGAGGGGCAGAGCCGTGGCCAGAGCCAAACCCCGGCATGGCTCAGGTCCGGCTCCTGGAGCGGCCGGCCACGCCTGCCTCCGGAGCCTCCACCGACACGGCCACGCCCTCTGAGCAGAACGAGGACGAGGACCTGCTGGACGTGGAGGACGAGCCGCAGGGTCTGGGCTCGGCGTTGGACAGCGCCGGGACATGCCTGCAGAAGCCCTTGGCGCTGCTGGTCGCCGCCGCCATGACAAGGGGCAGTGCGGGATCTCCGCTACCCAGTGAGCTTGGGGGCCCAGGTGCCATGTCAGGTGACGCCCGGCTGTGTGTGTGCGTACGTGTGTGTGTGTGTGTGTGTGTGT
>JABFEB020000061.1:2678820-2695567 GCA_019775895.2 Stomatorhinus ivindoensis | reverse complement strand
CGGCATCCCCCCCCCCCCCCCCCCATGCCCACCACATACACCTCTGTTTCCCGTCATGCCCCACTTCCACTGTCCTGTCCCGTTACAGGGCAGCCTGACCTTTGGCCAGCGGTGCCAGCTACTCGACCGCTTCCAGGACCGCATTTCCCAGCAGGCAGTCAAAGTGGACTTCCTGCAGCGGGCACGTCAGGAGCACTGGCCACACCCCCAACAGAGGGTCATGTTCAAGGTAACCACTCCACCCACCTTGGGTCACACATGCCCCCCAGCCATGCTGCAGTAAAGTCAAATGGTACCATGAAATCCAACAACCCTTGCCAGGTGCCTGAAGCTATCAAGTCCTTATACCGCTGTCCATTGACCCTGCGGGCCCCGGATGGGGTCCGAATTGGGGAGCTCATCTGTAATGGTGTATCAGACCCACTCCTTCAGCACCCACCCTCCTCCTCGTCTGCCTCCACCTGTCGCCTCACCAGCGAGGATGAGCAGAGAGAGGTTAGTGGTCTATCTGTCCGTTCCCGATACAGTACATGCATTCATGGACTCTGCCGTCACTTTATTTAATAAGCACCACAGTGCCCCCTAGTGGCTGTGTATGATAATGCAAGCTATGTGGTACCATGCTCCCCCCCCCCCCCCCATTGTCTCGCAGTGGCTGCAGGACATTATCGCCCTCCAGTGCAGCTTTGTCAGGCACCTATCTGCCAAGCAGACCCCCTCCCTGTCACGGCACTGCGAGCAGGCCGACGTCAAGCCTCGTGCCACCCCCGACGAGAGCGGCCTGGCTCGTTCTGCCGCCCCATGTGAGCAGCAGCCTCCGGAAGCACCCCCCCGCCGTTCTGCGCCTTCCGTCGGCACCCCGGGGTCCTGTGACCTCACCCAGCAGCCCGTGGGCTCCCTCGGCACCAACGTCAAAGTGGAGGAGGCTGGGTCCCTCCTCTCTCAGTCCCGAAAGGCGCTACCGCCGTCCACCCCCACTGCAGGCTCCCGCGCCGTCACCCTGCCCAGAGCCCCCCAGGACAGCAGCGTTGTTGGTAAGGCCCCTGCCCCTAGAGGGAGCAGCAGTGAAAGGGCTTTTATGCTGTAACAGGCCAACTGTAGAGCTTCCGGTGAATCAGCATCAGGCTCCGCGGATGTTCGTGGTTTCACTTCTCCAGCGGCTTTATAAAGGCAGCACCTTCTTTGCCCCCCGCAGACGTGGATTTGAGTCTCCTGGATGAGCAGCTCATCAGGGTCCTTGCCTGGCAAAGGATCCGGCAGTTTCCTCGACCCAAAGCCCCACCCTCCTCAAAGCCACAGTCTCCGCCCCTTCCAGGTGCAGCCCCTCCCCATTCATCCCGTCCGTTTTAGATTATACACTAGTGATGGACAAATGAAGCTTCATGAACCATTTGCTGTATTTTTTGACCCCACTAGATGGTGCTCTTGGCTTGTTTGTGGCATGCTTTGAGCCCTTTTTTGAACCGACAGCACCATCTAGTGGAGTCGAAAAATACATTAAATGGTTCATAAGTATCATTTTGCCCATCACTATTATACACGTTACTCACTCCCTCCTCTCTGTCCCTCCCCAGCTGTGAATACCCAGGGTCAGGCCCGTGCTGCCTTTTACCCCCTAACGGGAAAAGGTGAAGCAGTAAACATGTGGTACAGGACCCTGTACATAGGAACAGGTGAGCAGGACCCTGGGCTCCGGCTCCAGGTTCGAGCGATGTAGGTCGACATTCAGTAACACCCTCACCCCACCCCCGTCACCAGGTGCCGACATGGACGTATGCCTGACCAAGTATGGACACTGTAACTACGTGTCGGGAAAGCACGCCTGTATCTTCTACGACGAGGTGGGTACCAGCACCAACCAGCAGGGGGCACAGCGATTAAGTGTCCCTGCTCTATAAATAAATAAAAGGAACATTTGTGTTTTTTTTTAATCTGCTTTTTTGTTCGCTTACATTGAGGTGTGAATAAACTGGGAGTTGTATCATCTGAACCATCCGTATCCGGTAAAACTGGTCGGTTTGGTCTACTTTCGAAATCTGGTTTAATCATAGTCCAGGTCATCGCAGTATCATTCCTTCTCCATGGTTCATGCCCCTTTTCTGTCAACTGATCTGCGTGTCCATCCATCCAGAACACCAAGCATTACGAGCTGCTGAACTATAGTGAGCATGGGACCACGGTCGACAATGTCCTGTACTCCTGTGACTTCTCGGAGAAGATGCCTCCCATTACTGCCGGCAGCGTGGTCCCAAGAACACGTACCCACGGCCGTGAGTTACCCCTCACCACACACTCCAGCCTTTGTGAGCATTTTGCTTGGGCAGCCACTAGGTGGCGTAGTAGTCAGGGCCTGGGCCACAGAGTCATTTTGTAATGGCGATCAGGGACTCGACTCGCTGTTCGTGTTGCGGATGCCGTGCGACCGTCTTGATTGGCCGGCCGTGTGCTTGTGTCCTACAGGGCGCTGTAGGAAACGGAAGCGGGAGGAGGAAGAGAAGGAAGGGGCGGGGCAAACGCTGCCAGCAGGGGGCGTGATGAGCAGCCGGTCGGGGAGCCGGGCACGCCCCCCCTGCGGTTGCCGGGCCAGCAGCTCCAGCCTGATCGGGGGCAGCGGGGCGGGCTGGGAGGGCACGGCGCTGCTGCATCACGGCAGCTCCGTCAAGCTGGGCTGCCTGCAGTTCGTGTTCACCGTCACAGAGTTCACGCACGTGTCGGCGAAGGAGGAGCCGCCGGAGCGGCGCAGGGAGGCGGAGGGGCGGACAGAGCCGGAGGGAGGCGAGGTGGAACCAGGGAATGAAGAGGAGGAGCGGGATACGCGGACAGAGCCGGCCGCCCGGCAGACTCTCAAGCTCCGCCCACCTCCGGTGCTGTGTCAGGGTGCCGTCCCCTAGCAACCGGTTACCCCAGCAACAGCCTCCCCCAGCCAACTTGTACAAATGAAGAGGATTTTTAATAATTATTCTTATTTAACTACAGACATTTGCATGAAATGAAGTATTTTTTGGGGCTAAAAATTTGTGGCAAGTTGCACATGGAGTTTCTAAACGTTTTGTTACGTTTTACATACAAGGAAAGGGAAGCTTTGATAACGTTAGGGGGCGCTGGCGAGCGTGGCTTTTATTTGGAGGGCTCCTCGGCGCCGTGTGGGTCGGATTTTATATGTTTCCCCCGAGTGGGATCGATGATTTTCTTGGACTTTTTAATCTCTCCGTATCTGTACTGTTGGTGTTTTTTTGCACTGCAGACGGATATAATGCATACGATATGGATACACGTCTAGGTACGTGTAAAGGCACACATGCGAAACGTATATTTGCATGTACACGTGTATATTCGTATGTGCGTTAAAATATACACGTTGTGTGTGTTTATATATGCGTCTGTATGTGTGTGTGTGTTTGAACACACAAATTAAGAAACTCGGCTTGGTGCCGGCAATGCTCTCTGGTATATAAACGCACTGTTTTATTTTGAATGTCTCCCGTTGTCTACGGAACAAAAAGGGGGGTGTGTCCGTGTTCTTCGTTTTTTCAATTAACGTGTAAATATTCCAGACCATTGGAACCAGCATCTATGTTGTAAATACACAAACTTTGATGTCTAATTGTCTGTTAAAACGGTGTAAATATACACAGGATTTTTTAAAGAACTAACTGGAAGAAACTCGTGTTATTTAATTTGAATGATTACGACGGGCCTGGAGGGGGTGTGCGCCGCTTTTAATCTGTTTCTATGGGTAAATTCGGGGGGGGGGGGCATCACGGCCTTGAAACCTGTCCACTTCCTCAGACTCAGCGAGGGTAGAAAGATGAAAGGTACTTGCTACAATTCCATAATCCTAATAATACTTTAGGCTGCTCTTTATTTTCAGGTGTATGGAAGTTTATTTTTAAGTGTATTGAGTCATCTTTTTTCACTGTCCGAGATCAGAACAGACCGGTCCCTCGAAGGACACCTTGTTTTGCACCCATTTTTAGAAAAAAAACCCGGTTCTTTTGCGGTCAGTCTGAGGCTGGATCCTGCGCCAGTCCGGTTCCCAAACCTGTCATACTGGGGCTGAATAGGTTTACTGTTCACGACCGGCTCGACCAGTATACCGAGCCCGGGCTGCAATTCGGTGAGGGACTAGAGGTGGCAAACCGGTAAAACAAGCAAGGACAGTGGGAGACAAGAAAAGGAGTGGAGCTGATTCGATCCGAACCGAGTCGCTGCTCCGTGCTGGTCCAGCGCAGTAGCCCGCCACGCGTCCATCCAACCAGCCGCGCCATGTGCGACCTGCTGCAAGCCGCCGCGCTGCTCGTCGCGATCTATGCACTTTATGCTCTGGTCACCGAGACCTTCTTCCGGAGGTCTGTGTGCCTGAGCGGCGCGGCCATGACCGGGAGAACGGTCATCATCACAGGTAGGGTGAATCGAAGGATCTCCGCCGCCCTGTTTGTTACATGAAACCAGCGGAGCTTTTTAAAGCCCGTTCGCTGATCCGCATGAACCATACCTGTGCTTTGGAACAAGCCTTTTAACAGCCGACTTACTTTCGGTCCCACTTTTTCGAGGAAGTTTCCTTTTCTGGTTTTCGTCCAGTTTTGGTCGAAACGCAGGGCTGCTAACTCTCATATCTGGCTTGTCACTCATGGTTTCAGACTCACGCAAGAAATCTTACGGCATATCTATATTATTTCATTATAAACCTAAAATTAGCGACATCAAAAGCGTTGGGGTAGTTTGCAAACCCTACAGACTATTTACACCATAATAAAACTGTTACATACATGTAAATGCGTCTGCGGACTTTGTCTCGAATTGAATATCTCACGCCAGCCAGCTGACCAAAGTTGACATCTGATGATCAGCGGGCTTTGGGGTCAAACGCAGCGCACTTACCGAACTGAGGGCCGCCAGACCGCCTTTCCCTTTAAGTAGGGGAGAGCGGACTTGGCTATTAGGTTTACGTGTGTGTTAAGCGGGATCTACCCGTGTGCTTCCCGCAGGGGGAAACACCGGCATCGGTAAAACCACAGCCAAGGAGCTGGCGAGGAGGGGGGCCAGGGTAATCCTGGCCTGTCGCAGCCAGGAGAGGGCGGAGGCTGCGATTCGAGACATCGAGCGGGTGAGAGGCTAACTGCTTTGCTACTGTGGGGGGAGTGAATTTGCTTGTTTTCTTGTAGTCTGAACATTATATGCTCTCCAGGAAACTGGTAGCACCCAGGTAGTGTACATGCAGCTGGACCTGGGGAGCCTGCAGTCTGTCCGATCCTTTGCAGACACCTTCTTGAAGACGGAGCCCAGGCTCGACCTGCTGATCAACAATGCTGGTGAGTCCCCCCCCCCAACCCCCTCCACCCCTATCTTCTCGTTGTCCTCCCCATCAGCTTCACGCGGTTCGTGTTTCCGACGCGGCTCAGGTCTGGTGGCGGACGGGCGCACAAAGGACGGCTTCGGGGTCGAGTTTGGGGTCAACCACCTGGGACACTTCCTGCTCACCTGCCTGCTTCTGGAGAGGTTGAAGATGGGGGCAGGGGGCCGCGTGATCACGCTGTCCTCCGTCGCCCACCGCTGGGGCCACGTCGACTTTGACGAGCTGCTGGCTACCAAGGACCTGGGCTCCGGTCGCTACAGCTGGCAGTTCTTCCAGGCGTACTGCAACAGCAAGCTGTGCAATGTGCTGTTCACGCGCGAGCTGGCCAGGAGGCTGCGCGGGACCGGCGTCTCCTGCTACAGCGTTCACCCCGGTGCGTGACCTGCCGCCCCGTACCATGACTCACGTAAGGGGCTGTCCATTTCAGCATTTTCACTCAGTATTAATTAAGCCAGTTTTATTCAAAACTTCTGCTTGTAATGTTTTATTAATGGAATAGAATAGACACCTGTTATTGTCATTGCTGAGATGTACAATGACATTGTGTCCCCTTAATAGTACATATAGTATAACAGATTCAACACATATAAATGCTCTGCATAATTAGCCACACACACAACAAAGTAAAAACACAGGCATTTATATAAACCAATAAACCATTGAGTGCCTCTCACTGCATACATATGTATAAGGTCTAAGTACATTAGTAGTACTTAAATAAATGATGATAATTGCAATGAGTCTCAGGGATATTGAACTTTTGACCCGTACATGCTGGCGAAAGACAGGAGATCAGAGCCTTGAATTTAGATGCAGCGAATAGTCATTTAACAGACTTCAGTTCTTTGATAGCGTTCCGATGGAAGCTTTTCAGTAGTCTGGATCTGCGCGTCTTAGTGGATCTATAGCGTCTTCCAGGGGGTGGCAGGGTGAAGAGGTGGTGGCCTGGGTGAGATGGGGCTCTGATGGATTTTCGTGGCTCATCGCAGATATCGGGTTCTGTGTATGTGTAAGATTAGGGTTAAGATGAACATTATGGATCCCAGGGGGATATTCTTGTGCAGGTCTGTACAGCACAGACGAACAGTCGGGTAGTGCAAAGACGGAACACGCAGTGCAGACAAATAATAAAAAAGCACAGAACATAAATGGAATATCCTGAAAAGTAGAATAGCGGAATATTAAGGAAATTGTAAATATGTATTAATAAATCAGTGATGTTACTTGTGCAATAAAAAAAAAATGGATCGTTGAAAAAACACCACCAGATCTGTACTGTAACAAACAGGAGCACTGCTAGAGATTTTGGGGCCCCAACTTGGCTCAAACCAACTATTATCCACATTTGTTAGGGTCTCTGTTACTCAGGGAAAGTACAGGTAATGGAATTAGTGCAAGTGATGGACGGCAGGACCCAGGTGGAGGATGTGTGAGTGTCCCTGACGTCCCGCGCTTGCTCCCTCCGCCACACAGGCATCGTGAGGACGGAGCTGTCCCGCCACGTCAGCCTGTGGCAGAAGGTGTTCATCGAGCCTGTGTCCCGCCTCTTCTTTCTGGATCCGGAAGAGGGGGCCCAGACCACGCTGCACTGCGCACTGCAGGAGGGCCTCCAGCATCTCAGTGGACAGTACTTCACCCGCTGCCTGCCTCAGGAGCTGGGCTCCCGCGCCAGGGATGACGCTGTGGCCAGGAAACTGTGGGAGGTCAGCGAGAGGCTGAGTGGCCTGTCCTGAGGGCCCTGCCCCCCCCCTGCCACGGCCACGCCCCCAGCACTTGGATGGCAGTAGAGGACCATGCACACACACATGTGGATTTCTCTTTCCTGGTTGTTTAAGTGGTGACTCCTTTGCTTGGGGCCTCCATTTAAATTGGCCTGTTCTCCAGACACGGTGATGACAATGTTTGCTGCTGCTCTTTACCTGCTGAGGCCTGTGTTCAGGGGAGCCTCCCAGATTCTCAAACGGCTTCATATTTCCTGAATAAGACACAGACCTGTGAAATGGGTATATGTAAATCTCACAGACCTAGACCTGTGAAATGGGTATATGCAAATCTCACAGACCTAGACCTGTGAAATCGGTATATGCAAATCTCACAGACCTGTGAAATCGGTATATGCGAATCTCACAGACCTGAATTCTGCTTCACGGCAATAAACAAGTGCAAACCACCCTCTCTTCCGTCGCATCTGATGGGGGTCATTCTCGAGGTACCAATGATGTCCTTGTCGGAGAAGCATGTTGAATCACTCTGAGAAACAGATTTGTGGCACAGATTATGTGCACTGATAATCTCGTAAAGTTGAATATGTGGAGATTTTGCGTATTTGGTTTGTCTAGTAGGGCTGCCTATTTGTAAAATGTAGCATGGTCTCACCCACATGGCAGCTCTGTATTTCACTGCACACTGGTGGGATAACGATACAGTTGCATCACATTGAAAGTTGACCCTTGTACCCCAGCACAGATGCTGATTGATGTTATTCTTTTGGCTGCCACGTTGTACATATGATTAATGTCTATGTGGAAGGTAGATGGGATCACAAAATACATATTCACTGCCAAAACCAGGGATACTGTGTGTAAATGGCAGCTGTACATACAAACCAGCCTAGACAGTGCCGAAGTCGGGGAAAAGAGGTTGAACTTGCCCGTCTCCTGTTGGTGTTCCTGCTCATTGCGACAGGGAGACGGTCTCAAATATGTACAGTGTTACGGCAAATGACGTAAGAGGGGCGGGATATACAAACCTGCCCTGACTTCCCGGTCGAACATATCAACTTATACCTGCTGTTTTGCCAGAAGAAAACGGGTTTCAAAGCATACTTTGCTGATGTCGCTGATTTAAAATCATTTATAATACGTTTATTACTTGAAAAATACACTGTACATTACCTTAAGAATTTTATATAGAAATTATATTTGTAAAAATAAAAATGTTTTCTGTTGAGAGAGTGGTTTAACCCCAACAGCTCCATGTACGTCGCTTTGAATAAAAGAGTCTGCTAAATAAATAAAATTAAGATTCTTATTATAACGATAATAACACATGCAGTTCCTCACTTTGACAGCAGAGGGTGCTATGATTTTCCCGTGAGTGAAGTACGGCGGCCGGGAAGGTGCGCAGTAAACTTGCTGCGCTTCGGGAGAACGGGACCACGTAAGGTGAAATTCGGTCGACTCTAGCTAAGTGTCATTTCAAGCATTAAAATCCTAGAGAAATATAGTTTCGCTGTCAGCACTACGGGATGAATACGGGCCGGGTTTTGTGTTTATATCTTTTAAAACGTGGAACGATACAGATGAACTTAATCCGGTGGATCTAATTAAATCACGCAGTAATCTGACTGCTTCTCATTTGTAGGTAGTGTTTGCTGAAGTTTTCTCGGTTAGGCGTTTTTGCTTCGGCTTGTAGTAAAGTAGACACTGTCTTCCCTACTCTTATGCTCAGGTAATGTTCGACAGCTGAACCCGACAGTGCAGGATGATCTTAATGAGAATAACCGCTGTGACGCCCAGCTGGACCTGCCGGCGGTGCTGCCCCAGACGTGGCGCAGCTTCCTTCGGTCACTCCGCGGCTTTGCGTTTCCCTGGAGACAGCGAGGCGGGCGCGAGCGCCAGGACACCCGTGCCGCCGCGCGCATCGCCGCGGCGCCGCGGTCACGCCGACATCGCGTGGGGCGCTCCGCATCCTCGGGCTCCGGCGCGAGGCAGGATCTCGCCCGAGCTGCTGAGGCTGCGCGTGGAGGACTTGGCGGAGGGCCGGCGGGGGGCGGAGCGCCAGGAGGCTCGCGGAGACCGCGTGGAGGTTCTGTTCGGCGTGGCCCCCTGCCTCCTGGCCGTCACACAGGGCCGGAGGGAGCTCTATAGGCTGTGCGTCAAGGAGGGCTTCGGGCCCCAGAGGGACTCCGTGCAGAGGGTGTGCGAGGAGGCCCGCCGCTGGGGCGTACCCATCCAGCGCTGCAGCAGGTCACAGCTGGACTCCATGAGCGGCAGGCGGGTCCACCAGGGCGTGTGTCTGGAGGCCAGCCCCTTGGAGTTCCTCTCGCATGGGGAAGATGCAGAGCTTGAGCAGGGAAACACGGACCCCCCACTCTGGCTGGTACTGGATGGGATACAGGACCCAATGAATCTTGGAGCCATCCTGCGTTCTGCCTACTTCCTGGGGGTAGACCGAGTCGCCAGCAGCCTGCGGAACAGGTGTGGCCGTCGTGGCACCTATATCTGTGCATGCTTTTCCGGGACTCTGGCTGCATCTCATTGGCTCTGATGTTCAGCATCTATTACGTTTGTGTGCTTATCATATGGCGATACTGCTTCCTCCGTACCTTAACTGGCCTCTCTTCCTAGTTGTCCCCTGACTCCTGTCGTCAGTAAAGCCAGCTCAGGGGTGATGGAGGTCATGGGTGTCTACGGCTATCACAGCCTCAGCCAGTTGCTGAAGGTACCAAAGGGGACTTCAATCCGTTACCTTGCATGGGACTTTGGCAGTTGCGATACCTCCAATGTCCACCAGAGGGCACCATGAACACACACAAAATATCCCTCTGGGTCTAAAAAGAGGCTTTGGTGCTGGTTCATAACCCTGACTGCTTAGTGTGACCACTTGTGTGTTGGGCTGTCTGTGGTTTCAGGAGAAGGTGAGTCGGGGGTGGCATGTTCTGGGCTCTGTGGGGATGACGGACAAGAACACGGCCGTCCCTGTGCTGGACTGCATGGAGTTCCGACTGAGCAGTCCCACACTGCTACTGATGGGTAAGACGTACCTGTACGCTTGGTCATGGGTGACCCCTGACAACCATTGGTGGGGTCATGGGTGACCCCTGACAGCCATTGGTGGGGTCATGGGTGACCCCTGACAGCTGGGAAAGGTCAGGCTCCTGTAACTGTGTGCTCTCTCTCTCTTCGCAGGGGGGGAGGGCACTGGCCTGTCCCCAGAGATCCTGTCTCTATGCCACAGCTTGGTCACAATTCGTCCTCGTCACCAGCTGCATCCTGCTGTCGAGTCCCTCAACGTCTCCGTAGCAACAGGTAGCCCCAAACTCACAGAGGCCGCTTCACGTCGCACATCGACCCGCCACGTTCGGGTCTGTACCCATTCTCCCTTCCCCCACAGGGATCCTGCTGCACTCCCTGCTGATGTCCCGGGGTGGACCCTGTAGATGAGCCCCCCCCCCCCCCCCGGCACGGCCCCTGAGACTCGGGCAGCCGTGTGGTTCTTCACTGGGGGGTGGAGATGGACCATGGGTGACATCACTCTCAGCCACCAGGGGGCGCAGGCTGGGTGGTGATATCAGATGGTGGGCTCCTCTGAGAGTGTGTGTGAGATGTTGCCTAGGTGGGGTGATCAGTGTCAGATATGAAAGCTGATGCCCCCCTTTAACAAACACATTCAAACAGCGTCTTGCCTCTATTGGTACTGTACACACAAAGTGTAAAATAACATTAAAAACTGTTTTAATGTCTGGGGCTGTTCAATTCTGTGTTATGCAGGCAGAGTTGGGGGGCAGGGCCTGATATATCGTAGATCATGTGACCATCTTCACACCTCCCGGCCACGTGTGTCACGTGTCTGTGTTTTCTGTCTGTGCACACTCCATGTAGCGTGGTACGTGTCTCCCATCGCGGCTGAACGGTTCTGCCACCTTGAAATGATTCTCTCTCTGTCTCCGTCCCGGATTCCTATTGGACACGTGCCTTTTGACATCATCAAGTAAGAATCCGGGTTATCTGTCTCCTGGCCTCCTGGATTGCAAGGAGCCGCTGTCTTATCTAAGTCAGCACGTCGGATCTCTGTGCTAAATCCGATTTTAATTGAGAGCCACTGTTTCCGGATAATAGTCTCTGATTTTTCCGACTCCGGGGGGCTCCATCACTGGCTGGGCACCGTCCTCGTTCCCCCTAAGACTTCCTGTTCCTGTCCCATCTGTTAATTGGACCTGGAAATCGGGTCAAACTGTCTTACGGCGCCTGTCAGACACGGTGCTCCGCACTCTGCGCTCCCTTGGCTGGGTGGTTATTCTTTGCCAGGCCTGCATCGCCCCCTCCGTCCCCCCCCTACCACCGTGAAATAAAGACAAGCCCCCTGTTTCCATGCTTCCCCCCGCCCCCCCACCTGTTTTACCTAAGCCTGGATTAGCACAAGCTGCTTTTTACAGGGATCCACTGTGTTTGTTAGTGTTGCATTCGCAGTGTCAGTGTCACGTTGGTGCTGTTTGGGTTGTGATTCTAAGACAAGGTCATCAGATTAACCACCAATGGTCAATTATATAGTCCCTTATATATCCTAGGCACCTTCTGAGGGGGTGTCAACTTAGCAAACTGCCCCACCCCAACAATCTTTACTACCCAGTAAAATTGTCTTGGAAAGTATATGGTTTAACCTGCCTTGGGATTTAGCCATGACTGCCTTCGTTCAGCTGGCCCTGACACTGTCCCTGTCACACTTTGTGACCAGTTCAGGCGGCTCAGTATCATGTTTGTAATAGACACGGTCTCCGGCAGTTTAACCCGAGCCACCGCGACCCCAAACACAGGCACGAGAGCGTGAGCTCGGCGAAGGGGATTGTGGGAAATGTGGCAGCTATGACCCTCTGATGCATCGCACGCCGGCATGGAAGACGTGCAACTTTCCTGAGCTGATGATTCTACCGGCTTTGCGTTACGTTACAGATGCGTCGTTAACGTTTCTCATTTTTCTCAGAGGGAAAAAAAAAAGTAACGGTTTTCCTCAAGATGTGAAGGATTAAATATTTCATTTCCTACCTTGGTGTAATGGACCGTAGTTAATTTTTAATGTGTCGCCAGTAGCGAATGGGTAGCCTGGCTTGTCTTGATGGCCGCGTGAATGAGATGCTTGTCGATTCCAGGTTGTCGCCGGTCTTCGTAGGCACCCTCTCCAGCTGAAGTGTCTTTCAGAAGGTGATACTTCCCTTTACACTTGGGGCCCATCACCTGCTGGTCACACGTTGTTTTTCTGACGAAGGACGTTTGAAACTGTCAAATGTCAGACATCCGGCCACAAGGGGGCGCCGCGGCTCTGAAAATTTCCTCAGTCATGTCGTCGTTCGTCGGTTGGAGCTTTACGTTCCGGTGAACGGTTTCCATGATGAAGATATGGGGCAACGAGCCAATGAGCGGAGGAGTCAAGAGCTCATTTTTAATTGAGTCTGAAAACCGATTAGAATGTAAATGCAGGTCCAGTCATGCATACATTAGAGGGCTGGCTTCGTGCCCTGTGTCTTCCTGAGGCTTGGACACTGCATGATGTGTGTAAACATATACGTGCATATATAGACTCACACAGCCTTGATGGACAGACTGACGTCGTCACCATGTTGTCATTACAGTAACGAGTTTACAAACGCCTATAATCGACAGTGCCTGTCAGCCGACACAGGTCGTACCTGATGATTTCTAAAACATTCGCTCTCTCGCGATCAGTTACGGTCCAAGGAGTAAATCTGGCCATTCAGGAAACGGGTGTTTAATGTACAGTGCTTTCTCCAGAACTGGGGGACTTAAAACAGGTTTTTTGATGTGTAGAGAGAGGGAGGAAGTGTGTGTGTGTTTGAGAGAGAGAGCGTGCACGATGGCACTGGTTTTTCCCCGTGGACGGTGATGGTTAATGTTCCATGAACAGCAGAGCACCCGTGGAACAGCAGGAGAACCGTCCCCAAAGTGAAAGTCTGAATTGTACAGATGTCTATGTCACTGCGCACCTCTGCCTGCCCTGGGACTCGTAGGTAAGACAACAGCAGCTGGCCGTTCCACATGGCAGGTAACGGCTTACTCTACCTGGGTCAGCACAGACCAAACCCGAACCCTATTCAGACATACCCCTAACCAAGCAAGCCCTGGGTAAGTGGACCCCTAGCAAGCGGTAAATGAGCTAATGAGATCCGTATCCAGATGTGGCCTTTTCTCGGGCAACGAGATGGGCGCTGATGTTCGGATCTGCCCTGGTCTTCTGCACTGTCCCTGCCTTTAACACACACACCCCCCCCCGGAGCTCAAACAGAACAGTAACACCTTGTATGTCGTCACAGCCTGTCACCCTCCTCTGCTGCATCTACCTTCTCATCTATTATATGGAGGAGTAGCTAATCCTTCACTGGGCTGATCACAGCTTCTTCTGACGCCTTCGGCTTGTTTCTAAATACCCAGATCTACTGATGAAAGAATCCAGGCGTTTCTTTATAACTGGATCTGTTTGTGAGGGGATCCATTTTTCTATATAACTGTAACCTTTTGTGAACAGATCCCCATGTTTCTATATATCTGGACCTGTGCTCGGGTCCCTGTATTTCTACATACCCCAGTCCATTCGTGGCACATTTCTGCGTGACTGGACCGGGATGTCGAGCAGATCCCTGCGATTCTGTATACCGGGATCTGTTAGTGCAGCCTACCCCTGGCTCACCAAGCAGCTCACGGTGGAAGCTCCGTCAGTGTCTTTCGCATGAGGTACCTGCAGCCCCCAGGGGACAAAGGGGGACAAAATGCTTTTTGGGGTGGTATGTCAGTGGTGACCCCCGCCTGCACTCAGGACTAGGACACCTGTGGATGGACATCCTTCCGGTTCTGCCTGGTACTGGCCGGTTTGTCCCGGAACTTAAAGTTGGTGGAGTCGTCCTCTGTCTCCGAGCTGTGATCTAGCTGCGTAGCTGCAGTGCGAACGACACGAAACCAGCCAAGTGAAAGTCGCCAATCTCGGGGTACGACACATGCTGCGTTTGGCTATAATTTAAAGGGGTTAAAGGTCACGTGGCGATCAGCTGTATGCGGGGATAGTCACTGTGCCACGTGACACCCAAAGACCCCTCTGGGGGGCCATTACCTGGGCCCTGTCACCCGAAAGGGGGCCCTTTTCACGCCTCTGCTGCGGCCCACCGATTCTTTCTTAGTACGCGGCACTGGGGAATAGAGCTCCCCCCCTCCTGTCCTGCAGGGGGGCGGGTTGCTGGCTTTTGTCTTGGAGCGGTGACAGAGTGCCTTTCAGGCCCCCGAAAGGCCCGTGGGCCCAGCACGCGTCCGCTACGCTACACCGTCCCGCTGCGGCGACCCTTTGTGATGCTCTGCCCAGACCAGCTGGCCCGTTCTCACGGCTCGCCAATTAGCACGGGCCGTCCAATGTGGGCGGCGGGGGGGGGGAGTGGGGGTCTCTGGGTAGAACTAAGCAGCAGAATCACATATACTTGTGCAAAATGCTATGTGTCGTGATGACCTGTAGGAGGCGCTCCTGTCCCACCCTCTGTTGCGACAAAGGTAAGTGATGATGATGAAGAGGAGGAGGAGTGACCCCTGTTCCGTGTCCCTTCCCCTTCCTCAGAGGAATTTCATCTTTTCCTTAAATCCAGTTTCTGAGCAATCTGAGCTCAGTTTAGAACGCCGGCTTGACGCCAGGGTGGCAGGGTCATGGGTCAAAGGTCAGGGGTCGGAGGCTACGCCAGCTGCCTGCTTCCTGGGCCTCTGGATGCAGCCTTACAAAATAATTAGTCTCCAGCAGTTTGTCAGTAATGCTCACGGGCCCCCCCGCTGTCCTCCTCTGGCCCCAACACCCTCCTGGCGGTCCCCAAACACTCTCCCAATCTAATTAATTGCAACTAGGGCAAATCAGATGTGTTTCCAGTGTCCCTGTTACTCACAGTCTGGGGGAATTAATTTCCCATTTAGAGGTTGTAAATTCGACCTCGCCTCTCAGAGGAAACCGCGCTAAACCGCGATGCTCATTTGCAGATAAATGGAGACAGATCTACCTTTCATTACGGCCTGTCTGTGGTCCTGACAGGACGGCCCTGTGCTTTTTACTTCTTTAATCTTGAACGTACCTTTGTGATCGTGACCCTGTTTTTGTCCTTTAACCTTCCATCCTCCAGGCCCGTCTCCTTCCTGTCCGTGGGAATTAATTCGCTTCTCACAGGTCAAAGGTCGTAGGAGTGCCTAATCGCATGGATTAGCAACATGATCCTAAAAAACATTTATCTTTATGAGTTTGTCCGAAGTGGCTCAAGGGATTATTCATTTAACAAAGTCGAAGGGGGGGACTCAAAGGTCCAACAGCAATGTCCAGCTGGGACCAACAGGGACAGGTTGGGGGGGGGGGGGGGGCTTAATAAGGTAACAGGCAGACACCATCGTTTCCGGTCTTCGGCGAGGGGGGCACAGTTATGAACAGAACCACATCACCTCACTCTCACTCCAAGTCGCCCCCAGCAGCAAATGTGGATTAACCCTCCCCCCCCACAACCTCGAGTGCCTGGGCTCATGCGGATTAGCCCTAACGAGCAGCGGTGGGCGTGTCCCGCCCCCATGCCACTTGCTCCCCACGCTGTGTGAAGTCTCAGGTGTAGCCCTGGATGTGCCCCCCCGCCCCCCCCACCACCTGTTAACCTTCCGATTAGCCCTCCTCCCCTGCAGCTGAGATATCGCTCAGGGTACCTTGCTCATTACCTCCAGTTCATGCCATTCATTCTCATTGGTTATCAGCTCTGCATGCTGTCTGTATCTTGTTAACACCCGCTCAGTTTTTATTAGCCCCCAGGGGGCGGGGTTACACCCTACTCACACCTCAACCCCTCCCTCCCTCCCCC
Organism: Stomatorhinus ivindoensis; assembly: GCA_019775895.2. Taxonomy (NCBI): domain Eukaryota; kingdom Metazoa; phylum Chordata; class Actinopteri; order Osteoglossiformes; family Mormyridae; genus Stomatorhinus; species Stomatorhinus ivindoensis. The sequence goes on along the minus strand of JABFEB020000061.1, from coordinate 2,679,620 downwards.
CAGTTTCAATGTGCTGTCAGGGGAGGCTAGCTGGGATATTAAACGTGGCTGTATCCTGCTCCGCCCCGCCTGCCCACAAGGGGGCGCTGCCACGTGGAAGGCAGCTTGTTGCACAGTCCTGTTTCACCAGCCGAGCCGCTCAGTGTCAGGCTCCAGTCACAGCTCCCACCATTTCAGGACACAGAACACAAGACCTGACATGAATCAGCCCACAGACCGACTGATACAGCAGTGCCCCAGTGGACCCTGGGTAAAGACACACCTTTGTCCCTCCCAATCTCTGGCCTGGACCACATCCACCTAATGTTTGGTGGCTTCCTGGAGTTATGGTGTCTGACACAGTACTCTGAGGTCTCCAGGTGGACCTAGAGACTGAGATGATCCTGGAGTTATGGTGTCAGACACAGTACTCTGAGGTCACCAGGTGGACCTAGAGACTGAGATGATCCTGGAGTTATGGTGTCAGACACAGTACTCTGAGGTCTCCAGGTGGACCTAGAGACTGAGATGATCCTGTGCCAGCCAGGCATATCAGACTCTCTCACGCTCACACTTCTCCATCTCTCATAACGTAGACACACGGGCATTTTCACACAGATGTTCTTCTTGGGACTGAGCTATTGAGGACCGATGGTCTGAGGGGCACAGCCCAGCTTGGTGAGCAGATCTCTGGAGCTCTGGAAAGGGCCCCCAGGTCAGTGTCCTGAAGGCTTGCTCTCCAGCCCAGCTGATCAGCTGAAGGACCAGAGTAGGATCTCAGAGATCCTGCTGACATGTGTTCTGTCTCAGACATATGTCCC
>JABFEB020000061.1:2621336-2642362 GCA_019775895.2 Stomatorhinus ivindoensis | reverse complement strand
CCCCCCCCCCCCCCCCCCCCCCCCCCCCCCCCCCCCCCCCCCCCCCCCCCCCCCCCCCCCCCCCCCCCCCCCTCTGTTAAATGGGTCGCCCAGTGACTCTCAGTACCTGGGCCCCTTGCCAGTGCCCAGTGTCAAGTTGCTTAACACCTCTTTCACAATGGCCCTGCGTGTTGAAAGCTTGTGTTGAAACAATGATGGAGATAACGGAAGGGCGCGCCTGTCCAACAAAGTTTGACTGCCACCCGGTGACATCGGGAGCGGTGTCAATCTGCCTGGAGGGGCGTTTAGGTGACAAGTTTCACCCGAACTGAATGAGTATACATCTATGGGCGAGTCAACACTTTCCAAAGATTCCTCAGAACACAAGATCACGCTTGTCATTCTTATGCCTTTACAATAACATTTTTTAAAAGTTTATTTCCCCTTTTCTCTCTGGCATAATGTTATATTCTTTGATGGTGTTGAGAAGTCACGGAGAAACGGATACATCAGTCCTTATCTACCGACATACCAAGACGAAAAGGGAAACGCGAAGATTTTTTAAAGCGATGCGTGTGGAATTTTGTGGGGTCGTCATTTTCACTATGTTTCCTTGCATGTCAGAGCAGCTTTCTTTGTGACACCCGGGAAACTCGCTAGTGGCTTTGGGCGACCGCGCCGCAAACCGCCCCGGCGCCTTTGTCATTTTCTACAGCGGCCAGGGCAGGCGTTAGCAGAAGCTCTTTAAGGTCCCTACCACTGGTCCTGACCTGATGGCTTCACTCTGGATAGACATCAGCCTTCAGCTCCTCGTCCCGCTGATGGGGGTTCAATTCATTTATCACAGCGCGGAGGTAAACGCGACCATACCTTACCACACCTCTGTACGCGATGCTGGAGCGTGTAAAGAGGAGCTTAATGAAGTCTCGTGTTGACATCAACTAAAAAGCGGAGATGGAGCAGACGATCATCGCATTGACAAATGCAGCCACTATAATAATGATAATTCGTCGCATCACCAGGCCCTGTGACAGGCCCATGTAAGCCGGCAGGCGCATGCATTGGAGCCCCGGTCCATGTGTGCCCAACAGTCTGAAGCCGCAGAGGGGCAGCGGCAGCAGGCACCGTTAAAACCCCCGGGGAGACGTGCCTGACCGGCTGGACCGGAGCAGCCGGCTCCTCCGCTACTGCTGCCAGGACACACCTTCAAGCATGGCGGTCGGGCAGGCCGAGACGGGGCTGGGAGTTGGGATGGAGAAAGGTATTGTCGGGTCGGTTTGAAAAAAAGCCACGGACACGCTGGGTTCCCGGTTACACGCATCGGGATCCCCGGCATACGCACGGGATCACGTACCGGGCGCTTTGTCAAATACATGGGAACCCGCCCCGGGCTGCCCGGCACACGCACCGGACTCCTTGGCATACGCACTAGAACATGCACCGGGCTCCCCGACACGCACCTGGCTCCTTGTCACACGCACCGGACTGCCTGTCACACACACACACGGGAAAACGCACCGGGCTTTCCGTCCACAAACACACAACCATAGTGAAACGCGTGGCCCGCACTCGGAGCGTTAAACTGCCGTGTCCAGCGGGGATGCTGCAGGTGTACCTTCCGGGAAACGGCCCGGATCCAAATTTACTCACCGTTGGATAAGAATCGGCAAGCAATCCTGAAGCGTACGCGACTAATCCAGGGCACGGCTGCGCATATTTCGGCGAGGGGCGACGGCAATACCGGAGGTCGGCGCCTGGCGCGATCCCGGCAGGGTCTTTGACAGCGGCGGCGGCGGTGGGGTGATGTGAAGACGGGGTTACTTCTGGCCGTAGACCTCTGACCCGATCTGACGCGACAGCCTATCAGAGCGAGAACGGAGCGTCGGGGGCGGGACCACGCCGAACGCCGTGTCGGAGGCGTGCCCAATCGGTGCAGGGCGTTTCGCCGCCACGTGATCTCCTCGATATGGTCTGATCCGGGGGTGTTCCCGACTTGAGTGCTTCGGCTTTGAACGTGTGCCCGGTGATGCATACCGGGCTACCCACGCTCAGCTCTCAGGCATCAGTGGGAAATCGCAGTCTGTGCTACAAAATGTCGTTTTAAAGATCCATACGCCATGCATGGAACTGCTGGAAGGCGGCACGCCGAAACCGGCTGAGCGTTGCGGGAGCCGCCCCCTTATTTTTTAAACAAAGTGTCGCCCAGCGGTCATGCATTTGTCTAACGAACCTGGCAAGTATACTTCTTAACGCGTCCACATATTACTTCACCACATATCTAGTTCCCGGTGGAGGGCACAAGACGAAAGATATTGGATGAGATGTAGAGGTACAAGCCTTCTTACATGTGGTACCCGTCCGGGGCAGACCTTGAATGTAGAGCTTTGTTGCGTGTGAGGACACAACGCCACCCTAGTTAGGTTCCTCTGGCAACGGAAACTCTGGAATATACAGACGCTTTGTGGAGTTCAGATTTATTAATAGCCTGTACACTGTTTCTAGTATTTTTCAATATTCAGGGTTTTTATTTATTTTTAACCCTCAAAATATTTCTTCATTGTGGAGATTTGGCCTTGGCCGACTGGACGGTGGGGGGTCATGTCAATTAGGATCATGCCATAGATGCCCTTTGGACACCATTGGCTGATGATGACTGGGCCCAGTCCCAAAAGCATATCGTACAAAGAGGCTAGGTCCTGGTACCAGTCCAGCTGCAGTTGTGCAAGTAAATGGTTTCTGTGGTGCACTGCGAACAGGAGTGAGGAGGAGGGTCACGGAGGGAGGGAGGGAGGGAGGGAGGGATTGCGTCACATCGTTGTGCCACCATAATGTGGGTGCAAAGAACTCGAATGTTCAATCAAAATCAGGTGTCTTCATAGGTGAAAGGGTCCTTCAATTTAGATATGTAATGTTACAATTTAGATATATAACATAATGTTAAACAGGCACTTTTCATCACCCTGAAAAGGATTATGGGTTATAAAATGGTCGAGTAGTATATAATTTGTCTGTGTGTGTGTGTGTGTGTCGGGGGGGGGGGGGCCTGGATGCCATATGTCCTCCAAAGTGTGGTGAAATCTGAAATTTCCTCACCTGCGACATTTTACAGGTCCATGTTTGTAAACTCAATTTCACAAAAATTATGAGTGCGATCAAAAAAGTAAAAATGCCAGAAGTCTTGTGGTAACTTTTGGTTAAGGCTAGGGATGGGTAAGAGTTAAGAGTGTCGTGGTTTGGATTAGGGTTTTTCCCATAGAAATGAGTGGATGGTCTCCATTTAGAGAGGTACTGCATTGTGTGTGTTTGTGTGTGTGTGGTCCAGGTATACCTTACCTTGTGGGGTCCAATTGTCCAGTTTCCTGCTCCCGATATGCGAAAACTCTATTTTATAAAAATCTGTGACTGCAATGGAAAAACTAAAAATGCAACAACTCTGGTATTTTGTTTGGTTACTTATGGTTATGGTTAGAGCTGGATAGGGGTTAAGGTTGTCATAGTTAGCATTAGCATTTTCCCCATATAAATGAATGAGCGATCCCCAAAAAGATATGATTACACAACTATGTGTGTGTGTGTGTTACTACTGGGAGATTGGGGATCAATACCTGAAATCTTGTTTCATCATGTTGTATCTTAAACCCAGAGCTAAGAGGCTACAATCAGATGTAGTACCCAAAGCATGGTACAACATTTCCCTCTATTGGTGATACCCAAACACTGCAACAAAAATAATTCTACTGATATCTCAGCTTGCTAAATGCTAAATACCCCTTTGAAAGAGCACAATCACATCAATATTACCTGTGACACAGCCTTCAATTGTAACTACTGTAATAGAGTGAATCGCGGTACTCTTAGCAGTATTTACTGATATCCACAGTTACGTTGTCTCACCACTAGGGGTCATTACAGGCCAAAGAATGCTGCAGGCTGCTATTTCAACATCTAACGTTTGAGATCTGCAGGGAAAAGAACCCCACGAGGCTACTGAGATGACGTGTGCTGCAGAGAACAAAACCTACCAGGTTAAAGACACATGATAAGCTTTGTCTGTAAACACCGAGCTTGGCCTCCACTGGATTTGGGTGGAGGCGAATGCAGTTGTTATGGGTGATACAATTTATGCCTGAGAATAATGACATGAAGCATTTTATCCAGATTAGGAGTCTAATCTCTCCCATGGGCCAGCAGTTCTTTCGGCTTTGCTGATAGAATTTCAATACCAGCCAAGTTCAGATTTCAGAGAAGACAGAGGATTACTATGGATGTGCTCAGACAGAAGCACTTGTGAAATTCACTGAGGTGAGATTAGACTCTCCAGAAATCTCTACCCCTCCAGCAGTCCCGGTGTTGAAACTCTTGTACAGGCACTCACCAGCTGATATTGTCTCAAATATGATCTGTTGTAAACCTGGAATTTTCTTGACAGGCTGTAGAGAAACTGTAAGCTGTTGTCTGGCATTGCAAATGGTTGTTCTAGTTTGAACGCATTCATGAACCTGTGGGTGATGCTACCTGGGTGACCTGGGCTACCTAAGGCAGGTAAAGGCCAAATCATCCCTTTGGAGAGTACAGTGCTTCACCCCTGTAAGGCTGGGCTACTATCAGAAACTTGAATGATGGAGATGGCCGATGACAGTTCCCCTCCAGCACACAAGGGGGCAGTGTGTTACAATAAGAGCACTTGCATACATGTTCTTGATCCCTCTTGTGATCTTCAAGAACAGGGAAGAACTATTGATCACCTACACAATCACTTTTAATCCTTTATGATCAAGAATTTACACAGTTGATTTCTTGTGGTAATTGTCGGCATTCAGTGGGGCTTGTCTGATCCTCCTGAGACAGGTAATTAGGGACTTCCATTAACTGACACTTCCATTAATATGCAGAACAAGAAGCCATGGTGATGTGATGAGTTAGGACATCAGACCCTTTGCTCATGTCAGACGTTATGTTCCTTGTAAGACATCTGCTTTCCGCACCTCAGCAGGTCCGTTGGCTGTCTCTAAGCCCTCAGGAGAAGGTACGCCATGCTCATTAAGCCTGGTGCACTGGAGCTGGAGACCAGGGCTGTGGTGACACTGTACAGAAATGTTGTCAAGCTCAAGGAGCATGAGAAGGATAAAGATATGAAGATGAGAAGGTGAGAAATGGGCAAGGCCTTGCCTGCGGCGAAGAGGAAGGCGGCCACCGTGCGACAGCACTTCCTGTGGGTGTCCCCCCCAGCACAGCGAGATCAGGGCGACGATGAAGGGCGACGGGGTCATCGCAGACCCCCCCCCCCGGGAGCAGCACCAGGGTGGCCACCTGCCAATCTGTGAAAGAACATGCAGAGAAAATGAAGTCACAGCCATGCAGACCACCTTCGTTCAAGGTTGGGTCAAAATGAACTTTATTGTCATCTACACCATATAAGTATACAGAGATTAAATGGTGAAACTCAGGGACCACAGTGTAGACATAAACTTGCAATAAAAAACAAAACGATGTGCAAAGGACATACAGGATAGTTCAATTTAAGAAATAGTATACACTGTGCAATATATATGTGTAACATTGGGTGGTATGAAATGCACACTAATGTGCAATATTGTGTGATGTGCAATGCACGGTGATGTGCAATATTGTTAAAACTATATTAAATGTATGTTGGTGTTTTGTTATATCAGTGATGGAGTTTAAATGACCACGATCGGCAACCTGGGGATAGATAGCTCTCAGCTCAAGAAGATTGGACCACGCTGGTCTCCTTGATCACTTTACCATTGATGCCAGACTCCTTCCTGAACCAAAGAGCATCTCGTCTCTTCACCATTTTTTAAGTCTGAGGTGTAAACATTGATTTTTCTGCACCGTACCTCTTCTTCCTTCGCAGACGATCACCTGGCTGGAAATTGATGCTGCACAACGTCAACAGCTTCAGTTTCGAACAAACAGGCGTCATTTATCTCTCGCAAATAGGCACTTCGTTCTGATAAACAATAATAATCATGACGTGTCTGAATCTCCCAGCTCCTCCTGGAGCAAGGTTACACAGCCCCCCGTTCCAACTGGCTTTGTAGCCTAATGGCTCCCTATCCCCCCCCCCCCTAATGGCTCCGGCTGCCTCCCAGCGCTGCTGGCCAGGTGACTCTCCACGGTAACGATCTCCCTCCTCCCTGCTCTGTTTCTCTTATGCACCCTGGCTGCTCCTCTCATTTATTTCAGGCCTTCAGTGGGGTGGGGGGGGGTGGGATACTTTCAAAGGCAATTGCTGGTAGGTCTCCATTTTCCAGAACATTCTTCAGCTGTCAAGGATCCCGCCCCACCATTCTTTAGAGTCAGTCCATTATTCAGTCTTTCATCTGATACCATGTGAGCTGAAAGGCTGTCCCTGGAACGGTTTACTCCTTCACCTGAGGAGGTGACACACAGAACAGAAACGACGGTGAGAAGGAAGACATGCACCCCCTACGTGATTCCCTCGGTGGGGTCCAATCCCCAGTCCCGAAGTATGGAAAGGAAACTCCACTGGATCGAACTGGGGGGCAGCCCCGTTAGTGTTCTATATCAAACGTGGACATGTTATCCTATGCCCTCACATCAGAGCAGTGTAGTCATTCTGTTAAACATCAATGTATATTCTAATTACATGTAATTTTATATAATATATTTTTGCCGCTGATGAGTGCGGCAGTGATTATAAAAAGCTCCATTAACGACTCAGATGGCTGTTTGGGGTAAAAATGCTTTGTTTCTCATACACGAAAGCAAACCTTCCATTAAACTTATGGGCCATAAATCAGACCGAGAGATTAATTTCTTACAGTTTTCGTTTTTAAATATAGTGTACGGGCATCATATTTCATGCAATCGAGGACTGACCCGCACAGGAAACAGCTTTCAGCACCCCGTGCAAATCGAGGTGGGAAGAAAAAAAAGTCGTGATATCGCTATTTCAAGGGTTCACTCTAAAACTGAAAATTGCGCAGCACTGTTTTGGAATCTAAGAGTAAAAAAAATCACTAGATCAAAGATATGTGGGTTCAGCGTGCTGGGTAACAGCCTCGATTTTTAGTAAAGCTTTATGCAAAAAAAAATCTAAATCTATTCAATGATTAACTGAAGATTACACGTAACTAATCTTCAGATTACAGACAATTTGCATCTCACGGGTGATACCTGTATTCAAGATTCAACTTTGGAAAAGTCAACTCACTCTGGCGTGGCACTCATACTTGCAGACTCTCACTCTCAGAATCTTACAAATATATATTGTTCCATTATAAACCTAAAATTATCTACATCAAAAGCGTTGGGGTAGTTTGCAAACCCTACATAGAATTTATAAGGTGATACAGCTCTTGCAAAAATGTGTCAGCGCGCACTTGTCTGGAATTGAAAATCTCACACCAGCTGACTAAAGCTGACGGCCCTGTGTACTGTTTCTAAGTCAATGCAACAGTAACGGGAACCAGTTATCAAGGAATTACAGCAGCTAGACTGAAGGCATATAGATAAAATAATATCTCGAGCAATTTCAGATGAGCGCGTTTACTGGATCTTAGCGCGAAGCCGGATGTCCTGCAGGTCTCCACGGCCACGCGGGAGGGGGTGCACGGTCACGGCGCTCAATCTCATGTCCAATTTCGGCAGCATAGGAAAAAGGTCAAGTTGCACCCGTTCTCTGCTTTTTAGGTTGACGTGGATGAATCGGTGACACGAGTGAAGACTGGCAGCATCCTCCTCCCCCAGCACCAGCAGATCTCGAAGTTTGTTCGCCGCTAAAAGGATTCTGTAAGAACAGGGATTTTCCCGTGCTTTTCGCCTCATTACTATACCGAACATTGGCGCTTTGTGTAACACTCTAACTGAACTAAATGCTTAGAAAAGCACAGGAAAATGGAAGTCAATTTGTTTGTTTGAAAATAAGACGAATTCTTAAGCTGCAAAGTTGAAAGTTCGGGGGAATCCGGTGTTGAAACGGCTGTATGATCACACGATAAACTTACGGCATGGTACTTGAAAAGGTCAGCGCTTTTAACTGTTTTGACCTTAATACCAGTATCATTAATTAACAGCAGGGAACCACAAAAATCAACAGGATGATAACTAGGATCACGTATATGGAAAGCGAGGACATAGGCCTAAATGTGGTGCTCAGATGCCTGGTTGTCTGTGTTTTCCGTACTTTGCTGAAACCGGCTGCCATCGTGTAGCTGTAACTTGCTCCAAATTACTTTTTAAAATGCATGGTCGTTACTGAGTGCTTTTACGCCTCGTTTTGATCTCCAGGGGGCGTAGTTGCTCTTTGGTTCCAGTATTTTCCAATTAATTGTTGATAAACTGAACATTGCGCGTCACAAAGGCTTCAGGCTAAGTGAAATAGACGTCTGTTCGTGACCTTTAAAAACAGAGTCGTAATTTGATCAAACATTGCCTATTTGTCTGCTGCCTTTTTTAAAATGACAACAGGGAAAACTGTACAAAGAAAGACATCCTGAGAGAATTGCCCTGGGTTCTCCTCAGCGCCCCCTGTGGGATCAAAGGCATAATTCTGTCGGAGGCGAGAATCTGTATGCGCGTTGGAAATGAGCTTTCTTTGACTAGTTTTCTTTCTAAAATGTTTGGGAAGTAAATATTTAAACCCGTCCTTTTACACTTATTTAGAACTATATAGTGCGCACACATTAACCATATTGGCCAGTAAAGTCAATCATGGCAGTAATATGCATAGCCTACTGCCCTATTGATTAAACATGGGATTGTAGTGGCTAGGACTGAAAGAGAAAAGTCCTCCGTTCAAAACAGCTTACTTACATTCTTCTAGAAGAAACACACTGTGACCTACATAGCCTATGTAATGTTTCAGTAAAGATGTGTCCACAAGACAGCGCACGCAGCGGATTGAATTGGAAGTGACACGTGGTCTGGAAAACCTTGACAGATTTAAAGTCTTGCTGCTTTTCAATTATGAGTTGCTATCATGCCTGCACAGTAGACTCAAGCCAAGTAGTCGCGTTTTACAGATTACAATGAAAATCTGCTTCGAACATTTAGATGTTACTTTCGCTATTGTCAGATTAACTCGTTTACGAAGTGCCGCGCAGAGGAACGGTGATGGACGATTGAATCTAGATGCTTGTTCTGTCTGCGCCTTCGATTCACGTGGCATCCATAAAGCAGCTACCTCGTTTATGCAGCAGACCGAGCATGTCAATGCCCTTATTTGTGCTTTGATCAGACAGATGGTGTTTACAACCAGCGCAGCAACACCTGGATTTCAAAGATCCAATTAGCTTGGACAAAACTCCACAGCCCGTTCCCTCCTCGCCTGCAGTACTGACGTCTGTATTGACTTAGGGGTAAAAGCGTGAAAAACGAAACATTTTTGCCCAGCTGCAGAATATAGCAACAACAGTGCGTCATCGTACATGATCTACTGGATCCGTGTAAAGATTTTATCGACAAGAAATGTCTTTGGTTCTAAAAATGTCATACGCCTATTCATTCGAAAGCTGAAGTCTAGTGAACAAACAAAATCTGTTTGCTGGTAAGTAGTGAATGGACACAAAACTAGCCCAATAAGTCAGAAATCGACTAGTCTCACCTATCACACACGGGTGTCGTTAGGTCCAATTACTTGGGGGTATAGCCCTGAGTATTTTAAGCCGAGCCCCGAGTATTTTAGCCCCGATGCCAGTCTTCCTTAAAAACCAAAATAAGTCAAGCCCTGTGTAAACCGGACTTAACTCCTGAACTTTTCTATAGCTAGAAACTCCCCGGCGCATATCAATATATCCACACGCACATTCCGATGTGCTCACACCCTAATACACATGTACAGAGGAGCAGAGGTGGAGATTTCAGGTCCAGAGAGTATAAATCCAGACCAAGATTTTGTTTCAACCAAACAGTTGAGCATAAAGAGTCACAGTCACAGAGTACTCAGCTGGTTGGTTGAAACAAAATCTTGGTCTGGAGTTATACTCTCTGGTCTGAAATCTCTACCTCTGCACAGGAGTACGCACCGCTATACCATGCACAGTATTACGTCAGATCCTTAAAAACTCCCACGCTGAACACTAATGAGGGTCACGGATGAGTCTCGAGCTCCATGGGGGACTCACTTTTTTATTCTCTGTTCTTTCGTCTGATGGTCTTTGCACTGGATATGCATGCAGGTGCTTTGACGCCGAGATAAAAATTTTGCAAAAATCGAGACAAAATGCTCCTGAGGACAAGAACAATTGCTTCCCCAGGGAGACCAGTTTGCAGGATTCAGGGTTCAAAAGTACATGGTGCAGGAAAAGTCCAAACCAAGGGCTGAATACCTATAAATTGGTATAAAGTATTCTGTAATTCTCTATAACATTTTTTTTTGTATTACTGGAGTAGCTTCAACTGACTTTTTATAAAGATCAGTCGGTGATTACATTAGGGGAAGAAGCGTCTATTTACGTTTCCGCTCTTTATTATAAAATAAATTTCCCATCATTTTTGCGCAGCGTTCCGAAATGGGAACGTGAAAACCTTTGGAAATTTGAGTAGCATCCATTGGATAATGCCGAAAACTGCCGCCTATTGGCCACGCAGCAGAAATTTGCCGAGAATAAATCACCGCTGTTACCCTTTCTTGAAATTTAATCTTGCCTTATGCCGTTGCCATTTTTTTAGGCGACTGGCCAGGGGAATGTCAGTATAACGTAAAAATTTGTCCGTTCACCTGCCACTTTGCTGTGACTAAGGGGCAATGATAATCTGTTGAGCTGGAGGGGGGGGGTAATGTCGTGGGGACTGTGCTGAAATTGAAGGTCAACGGGGGGTTTGTTATCTCCCTCCACCTTTCTCTATCTCACAAGTCCTGTAAAAATACACTGAAACGAACCATTAGTCTGCTGAGCAACAGGGTCACGTGCGGACTCGTAACATGGGTTTTTGAATCTTCATCTTAGTTTCTGCGCATTGATTTCTTAATAGAAATGTATATTTTTGGTTTATAAAGGGTAAAAAATCGCTCTGAATGAAAGAGTCAGTAAGGTAGTTTTATCAATCTCCGCAAACACGCGAGTTCATTATGAAAGGTGTCCTTGTAATTAAACACTGGCCGTCTCACCAATTGAAATCAAATGAATATCAATGGAGGCTGGGGATGTTTGTATAAATCCAGCATTAAAAGGAAATAATCGGCAATGACAGATTCGCTATCCGTGCTGATGTTTGCGCAGTTTATCTCGGTTCATTTCCGTAAAGCTGAGAAGGCCATCGGCGTGCCGAATGACAATGCGTATGCCCATGTGAACGCGCGTCCCCTCAGTATAATTAAACCGGGCAACGGACCTGCGCTTTACACTTCGCCGAGGACAGGTAGAAACCGAAGCAAGTACTGCTGCCTGATTCTTATTTAATCGACCTTGCATTCTAAAGAATATAGGCTACAGGGTTCTTTCAGTGCAATGCACAATATTATAGCAATTCGCACAAATCTTGAAAAAGAAGATTTCTCGGTTGGTCGCTTTCGGTGCCGTATAACTAATTCGATTTACTCGGTAACACGACGCTGCACTGGCCACTGACAAAGCGAAGCTCGCTGTGTGTATTCTGTATGGTTTTTCAATGTGAAAAGGAATGAAAAGGAAAGCGAGTAACCGTATTAACCACAGCCAAAGTGAAGCTATTGGGGGGGGGGATGAAATACGGCGGAATTACACAAAGAAGCCTTACGCAGCAAGGTGACTGGATTTCGCGGAGTCTATAGTGACCTTGCCCCTCGGTTGGTGCGCAAACTAGCGCACAGATGAAGCATAAAAAAGGGATGACCCCCATCTGGGACACGAATCACTACTCAGGACTTATGGAGACTACACCGTACAGCAAGAATTTCCAGTATACCTAACCTCGCAACATAACGAAAGCTTTTTTTATATATCGTTAGGGTACATTAACCCATTAAATAACTAATACCTGTAAACAAAATTGATTTTGCAGGTCTTATCATACATTATCAATGGCCATCTTTGACTGAATAAGCATAAAAATATATATTTACAATTTTTTCCACGACGTGTTTTCAAACAGCGACTGATGTTACAGCGCATCGCCATCATCTCACAGAGACTTAACAGTGAGGGAGGATAAAAATATAGGTGTTAAATAAATCACGTGGCAAGTATAGAAGCGGTCCTGGTGATGCGTCGTACTGGGACTGACACGTATTGGTGGCCCAATTAGTTCTACAAATTACACACATGGAATAGCTCATATTGAATGTGATAGGTAAAATGGAGCTTTTCACTAAAATGTTGATCCTTTGTGTTTATTGGCCGAAAGTCATTTGTCTGTATAGCCGTACTCCATTTATACAGAGTAAACTTGGAATGCGTTCATATTTTGGAAGTGTTGTGCGTCTGTGATATCCAGGAATTGTTTAACGGCTGGGGGGTGGGACAGCCCAGGAGCTCAGACTAAGGGGGACACGTCTACAGCAGTGCGAATGCAATATCGATTTGCTCTCTTGTACGTGTTATGTCGGGGAGCATCGTGAAGACATCGACTTGAAGGTCCTCCGATGCCGGGGTTTTCACCCCCTTCGCGGCTAGCGACGTGCAGCTAAATAAAGAAACCATCGGCACGGAGCTCAGACAGCAGCGAGAGAGACTTCAGCCCCACGCAGTGCGTGTAGGCGGCGCGGCATCACCGCACCCTCCATCTCCTCACACATCTCCACAGACTTTTTCTCCGACAAAGGAAGATATTCCGGGAAATGAAATCGTGATTTTTCTCAGCTGTCGAAGTTGATGAGGGAAGGCGAGCTCAGTGGGGAATCGATCCGTCAGATCCTCGGTGCGGGCGAAGCCAGGCGTTAAATGAGGACTTCTGAAGATGCTGAACGACAGGATCATCTGGAGGAACTTCCTCACCCCGACACCTGAGATCTACACCAAGCTCCCCTCCAACACCACCGCCAACGAGTATCTGACCACCACCGTGGCTTTGCTGGGTCGCCCGGACGTGAAGCTGCCGAGTTTCTCCGCGTACCTGGGACTTTTCGTGTGTTTGCTGTTGTTTCTCCTCGCCTTGGTCATTGTGATGCTTTACCGCATGAAACACACCATTGCCCCGCTGCCATCGGACGCGGAAACTGCTGGGCAAACAGAGATGTTTCCAGAAGTAGAACTTTGTACGTTATAGGTTTATTTTTAACGTTCCAATTTCTTTAGATTGCATGAGAAACCTTTGGTTTGTCATGTGATTACAGTTACATAGCATTAACTAACCTATTCATCATTTCCATTGGCTATATTAAACACGATTGCATACGAGTTTATTTCTTGTCATTTTATTAGCAGTTATTTGCACGTTATTTTGATATTTTTGGGACTGAATGTGTTTTTGAGGCCGGCACCTGTTATTTGCAATACAATACGGTTGTACTGTTTAATATATAGCCTATAACTCATATTCAGGGACATTACCTTTAGTCGGTATAGCTGTCACAACGATTAATTAATCTATAGCACAAATGTTAGGTGCAGACAGAGCGTCTGGTGCTCAGGTATCTGTGATTTAGTAGTTATATGTAATCAGTGTTACATTTGGGTATATGTAATAGGCTATATTGCAGTGCGTTTTGGTCACCTTTTAAAAAGCTGACGATTAATCTAATTTTATCGCCTTTTAAATTCTGCGCGGCTCTATTTTTAGCAGGCGGAAGGTGGGCATGGCGGAAAAACTTTGCCGTTCTCTTCATTGTTGCCGCAGATGCTGAACGCTGGGCGGGAAATAACATGTGCACTTTTCAGTGCTGGATTATATGGCTGAACCGCGGTGGCGGCATGTTGATAGCAGATCCGTTTTCCCGTCACAAACCATTTCCTCCCAATTACTGTCATTTTCAGCCTCAAACTGTCAGCGGAAGCGGAGAACAGTGAGTCCAATTTTGATTGCTGGGGCTGTCATTTTTTTACTGCCTTCTTTTTATCTCTTCATTTTGTGTACACTTTAAATATAATCTTAAATTATTTATTTTAACGCAGCTAATTAATTAACGAACATCCTGCGCTGCGTAAAGGCATAGCAGCACATAATGACTGAAAAGGGTCTTATTGCATTAAAACCCCTCAAGTCAACTGCTTCTCGTCAAATTCGCCGCCAGTGTGACTGGCGTTTTCTGACATTTTTGTGCGGCTGTTTAGCCTGAGGAGTAGATGTGGGAACTTGCAACCACTATGCTGCTCCGGCAAGTAAGATACATAGAACTAATCTGATGTATTTTTTTAAAACATGGATGAAGACCTTCTCTATACTATGCAAGCTCCATTCTTACATGTGATATTTGTTAAGAATTATTTTATTCTTCCAGCATAATTTGTCCGTGTTATTGAACCATCTGGATCCGTAGGCAATTAGTTCTGGATCCGTGGGAATGTGGTCTGGCAGTTTCATGGAATCCCCAGTAGGACTTTTCCTCTTCATCGAAATATGGCAAAAATAATAAGTCAAACCATCCTTAATAGTATAAATGATTTAGCTGGAGGAGATTATTGGGCAATAGGTCAAACGGGAGCTGATAGGATCTACAGGGAAGGTGGAGGACTGAGCAGTAAAAATGGTGGCCGGGATGTTCATGAGAGTCTTCAGATGAGGTGTGATTTGAAGTTTTTTGAAGGCAAGAATGGAGTAACCAGGGGACCTATCATAGGTATAAGTGATGAACGGGAGCATTTCTTCTGGAATTTTCACTAGCAAAAGATGCATGGTGTTGATACTGCTGACTACACATTAAACAAAAGGCATCAGGTTCTTAAAAGGGACTGGAATGGGAGAGTGTTTGCTTATGAGGTCGTCCTGCTCTGAAGTAAGCTATTGACAATAGGGCTACAGAATGTGTGTGAGATGTGGTCTGATGTTTCTCGATGGTAAATAAGAAGCTGCGAGCCTGAGGGATTGGCTGAGTAGAAGATGCATGCTGTTCAGGTTTATTCTTAGATGAAGACGGTCTTATTTTCCTCCACTTTTTTAGACTGTTCTTAAACCGGTTCTGTCAAAGTATGGAACAATTGTGCTATGGTGCAACCAGGGAGAGAGCAAGATTTACATTTTGTTTATTTTGCAGAGGTGTTCTTCCAAAGTGATGAAAAAGCAGGGTGAGATGAACTGCTCCTGAAGCAGTTGGGGGTTAAGGGCCTTGATAAGAGGCCCAATGGTGACATCACTCTGCTAATCATGGGATTTGAACTAGCAACATTCTTATCACAAGCACAGCAGGTTAGCCTGCTGAGCCACACACACTCTGCCCCTGAAAAGACTTTGAAATAGTTGAGAATCAGAATCAGAAGTAACATAATTTTTGATACATAGCTCAAAGTAGCTAGCAGTTTATAGGCCGATTAGTGAAAGCACTCTGCCAGCTATGGAATTTGAACCAACAACCTCCCGATCACAAGGACACCTGCCTAATCTGACAAGCCACAGGCGCCCAGCCTGAAAAGTGAAGCCAGGGGGTTATGATATAGGAAAGGATTTTAAATAGGTAGAAGTATTAGGTATTAGCAAAAGGAGGGAGATGGAGCAGGGGTGGTGAAGAAACCAAGGGTGGAGGAGGAAAGGTGTAGCGATGAGTCTGAGATCTCGGAGAGAATATGATGATGAATAAAATGGTGGGGTTTTCAGGCGGGGTTGTCCTTTAAGGGTTAACCTGCCCCAAGCTCTGGAGCGTGTCTTATGTTTCATGTTTTAATGAGATGCTTGATTAAACGCAGGAACTGTGAATTAATATTAAAATATGTCCATGCCTCTGTTAAGCCCACTCTAGTTAGTTCTAGTGGGACAAGTGGAGGGTAGCTAATGGACCTGGTCTCAATGCAGACGGGTAGATGAAAGCTAATTGAGACGGAGTGCGTCTTGCTGATGCAGGCCACTCTCCTGCACTGCAACCCCCCCCCCCCAGAATAAACCCGGTCCCAGGTCAATGAGGCCTGGGTAGCTCCTCTGGGTCAGTCACATGACACGCTGGGTTACGGGACAGGCTGAGCAGGACTGTCACGTAACCCTTGATATTTATAAGGCTACGCAGCATAAGGACAATTGATTTCTTAGAGGACGGAGAAGTGAAGTAATAGTAAAAATAGCAACAAGCAAACGTTTCTCCTGGAGCCTCTGTTTTGTATTACCTTGTCCCTGTATTACATCAGTGGTGGTAGAAAACGTATTCATGGATCTTTCATATTGAAATACCTTTTGTTAGCTACCCTGGAAGTGCCAAACTTCGGCTAGGCACTTGTCGAGGCCCATCTGACGCCCTAGGCAAGCTTGACCACCAGCGCCCCCTGTCTGACATAAAGTGAAATTGGCTAGGCGGCCGCCTATATCACTTAATTGATGGGCCAGGACAGCTCATATGCAACATTACAATGCGATAGGGGCCACTTCTGAAGCCATACATGCAAAGCACGTTCCACTATTCCAGTCTTATGCTCAGTCTAGTTCCCCGTGCTGGTTTTAGTATCTTCTTATTAATAGTAATAGTAAAATAGTAAAAATATTAATATGATTATAAATAATAATATAACAACAATAATAATAAAACGGGTGTGTGAGGCGCTGTGGCGGTCTCCGTGGTGATGACTTTGGAACAACGTGCCGCTGGCCAATGAAGGCAGAGAGGATAGGCGCCCCCTGGTGGTCAGCAGACAGGCCGGCCGAGTGCTGTTGTCAAGGTGGCGACATGAGAGGCTTCTCTGACATTCGTGAAAAGGGAAGACAGAGGAGGATCTATGGATTTGGGTCTTGCGGCTCCCCTGAGGGCGTCTGTGTGTGCTCACTGTGCTAATGAATAGTGCCCTCGCCTGGTAATGTTGAGACAGGTTTATATAAAAAATACGCCAAGGATAGAAACAGCAAACATCCGTCGACCGTGCAGTGCTCATGGTTCCCTTGCCAACGCACACGTAGCTTTTTTCTCCGTCGCCCGTTTGAAATGTCAAGCACTCAAACCTCTTTCCACATACCTGTTAACAGACCCGCATCATCCAAACACTGAACAGGGAGCAGTAAACAAACTGCTCAACCGTCTCCAAGATCATGAAAAATTGCAATGAAATTAATCATATGGCCAGACTATCACTTGGCCGTTGAGGCAAAGTATAATCGAAACTATTTTAAATATAATAAAATAATAACAATAGTTATCTTACTTTGACTCAATTATTATTGTTATTATTATTATTTACAACAACAACAACAACAACAATAATAATAATAATAATAATAGAAGACTCTTCTATGATTTTACAAATTCAAATGTATTCATTAACAGTCTGAAGGCTGGGCTGCGATTAATTCCAGACACTGCATCGACACGTTTACAGTATCGGCTGTAACTACAACGATGACGGGACGTAATTCAGCATGTCCACCAGATGGCGCACCAGTCACATGGATGTGGGGCGTGTTACTACCTGCGCCCTGTTGAAGTATGTCTGATTACTGACATACACTTGCCGGTTTTCTCAAGCAGGATGACGTCATACACTCAAAAACTAAAATAAGTTGCTTTTAAGAAATATCACAGCAAATACATATCACATGATACACAGGCCTAGCTACGTTTGTGGTCATTGTGATGCTTTTAAAAACGAGAATCAAATAAGAACATCTGCAACTAGGCTAATTTAAATGACAGTTTTCTTTTGCGCCAGCAGATAAATGTTTTGGTGAGATTTTCTTGTAAAGTATAGGTTAATATCATGTATATCTTTAACGGTTTAAAAACCTGCCAATACGACGACTGTACCGTTTATGCAGCTAACAAAACAACGACCATGCAGGAAGAGACCTTAAAGCTTCCTTAGCTATTTCCAGTGGATAGGGACATTGTGGAATACAGTGAATACTTCATACTTAAACAGATCTGTTCGTATACTAAGGTCAAAGAGCAAGCGTGGCGAAATATTTTCCTCCTCTTTTCCGCCTGTAAATGTCACATGTGCAGACCTGTTTTGCGCAATTGTGACAATTGTCCTAACTCCCTGAAACGGTAGTGTGTAATCACCAGAATCCAGGATGATGATCATTATGATGATGATATTGTTACCTCACACCTATGGAACCTGGGTTCGAGTCTCCTCCCGGGTTCCGTGTGTGGAGTTAATATGCTCTCTCTGTGTCTCCCTGTGGAGTTTGCTCTGGGTACTACCCATAGAGTCCAAAAACCTGCCGAAGCTAATTGGAATCACCAAATTTCCCATAGGTGTGCATGTGCAAATCCTGCCATGGGTTCGTTCCCCATCCCGGGTTGTTCCCTGCCTTGCGCTCGTAAACTCCGGACTCTCCGTGACCCTAAATAGTACAATAGGTTTCAGAAAACGGATGGATAATAATATGCCTGATGTATCGAATATGTTCTGGCAACAGACTGCAAAAACAACTATTTTACTGAACAACTGTTGTATAATTATTTTTGTTTTCTCGTGATGTTAGAGGTCGCCTGAGCGTGCACCAGCACGCATCCAAATGGGATGGCCAGCTGTGTAAGATTATGTCGCCGTTCGTTGCGGTTTAATGAAGAGAAGACGTGATGAAATGGTGCACTGAAAGAATAAAAAACAAACTGTCAGCGCTCTTTTCTTCTAACAAGTACTTTTTACTGCCTGGCCTGGCACGCAATGACAGAACAAAAGCGCCGTCGAAGGGCTTGTCCAAATAAGTCTAAAAAAAGATCATTAAGGTGCCAAGATGCTCTCTAAAACCCTAACAACTGTTTTTAAACTTGTTTGGATGGATTAATTTGGGGTAATGCTACTAAAGTCCTTTGCTTGCCCGTAAATTATAGGTCTTCATTGGTATGGTACTTGCAACCCTACATAACAGTAGCTGGTGGTGCCGATCACCCTGCCTTTGGGTCCCCACGCGACAGGGAGCAGCGTTCCGGATGCAGGTGCCCTTACAGCGCATGTTCCCCCCGCTGCCGCCGTCATCCCTCCGCAAAACCCCTCATTACAGCGCGACGGGGGGAACAGGGCTGCGGCGACTCGGCACAAAAGATACCCCAGTCTGGTAACCATAGCGATGACAGAGAGGATAAAAGAAATCTAGGTCACACGTATATTTGTTTCTCATTTTAAATGCGGCCCCGACCTGCATTTAAAAGGTTATCTAGAAGCATCGCGATGTTTTGCGCAAAATTGAAAATGTCGTGCTTGCTTTTCAAATCTTGAGCCAAGAATTTATACTCATACCTAAAAAAAAAAAAGCACAGTCACTCTTTCTGAACATTGATTAAATTTCATTGCATGTTAACTGCATGAGGTGGGTAGTGAGATTGGATTTTAAAACAGTTAGATCGTATTAGTAGTAGCGTGCGCGGTGACACGCGTGAAGATAAATGACCGTCATATCTTACTGGCGAGGAAAAAGAAGCGGAAGCTTAGTGGGTAATGATGGAGTCTGCTTCCAGTCTGGATCCCCCGAAGCTGCAAAATGAACCCACGGTGAACCCCGCTGGCAGATGGGAGCCGCGCCTTTTTCCTGTCCGTCTCACCGCCCCCAAACGACCCTATAAGCAGGGAACTGAAGCGAACATTAACGGGGGGGGTCCTCGCCTTGGTTAAAGACATTGCGATGAGTTCATGTAGCCCTCGGTACTTGATCCGGTACTTTTATCCCGGCTATGTTAAGATGCCCTGATCGGCTTGCATTCAAAAATTCGATTTAAAAAATCGTCACAAATGTTCCTTTAAACCAACGGGTTTAACGGTGTAATACGAAAACGGTGAATGGGGAATAAATATTTATGTGATGTATTTCATGTATTCAGTTTAATGACATCTATAATCAGAAACATGCACACGCCTGCACGCGATATTTTAAGGACAAGGCAAACTGGGAGGTGATCGCATCATGGAGTGGAGGAGAGCATCACCTGGGGGGAGAGAGATCTGCCCATCTCCCCCGGGGATGTGTAAAGAGGCTGAATCAGCAAGTCGGGGCTACATCTGACTGTTTAAGCTCAGGCAGAGGGACGTGGATATGTAGGGTCGCCCGGTTAAGTGTTTTCATTAGTATTGCAGCAGCGTGGCACATGAGCTCACTGCAATTCCTCCTTTAATCCGTCATTGTGCAGATGAGCTTTACGCCGATGGTGCATTTTTACGACAATAATGCGAAACATTTGGCACAGCTACGAAAGAGTATGCTGTGGTAGTCTCTTAACTTTTATCGGATATATTATTAATCATCGGACATGATTAATAATTCATGCAATTGAAATGTCTCAAGCATTATGAAACCAGCAGCCAATTAACGGTGGCCACTCCTGACAAACAGCGTGAAAAGATATTTATCCTAAAACAACCGATAAATGAAATCAAACGAATACGTGTATCATCTAAGGTTATACTGCGAAAAAACGTGCCACTTTGACACAAACTCAATTAAATTTTGCCTTATTTCTCTTGAACTATAAAGACATTTTTAAAAATAAATTAGAGCATCTGAAAAACAAAGAATGAGGCATCTGAAAAACAGCCATAAATAGGGGCTCGAGGAGTATAATTAAATGGTATTTATTTAGTAGTAGCTGTGTTCAGCTCCATCTCGTTTCCAAAATTGCAGCTTCGTTTAAATGACAGAAAGCCCAGCTAGAGAGATACGTTGCGTGTAACAGCTTCACCGCTTTTTTTTTTTTTACATTTTCTCAGGAAGTCATTTTTCCTTTTGGTGGCTTCCTTGTGTTATTAAGGATGCTTTTATTCAAAGTACTGTTACAGTATTGTTTTAACAATGCCTTCATTTATCAGAGGAAGAACATGAATTGGTCATAGATGAAGCGTGTAAAGAGGTCCTTGATTATGTTACCCTTAATTTAGCACAGAAACACCCGGAACGTGAGCCACCCCCCCTCCCGGTTCCGGGATGTGAATCAGCGCTCTTCAAACGTGACAGATTTGTGCTGACAGACCACCAGCCGGGCTCGGCATGGACACCACTGGATCCCCCCCCCCACACCATGTCCTCGTTTGGCATGGGCAGCTGGCTCCCCTCCTGTCAGCCCCCCCCACCCCACC
>JABFEB020000061.1:2568186-2579547 GCA_019775895.2 Stomatorhinus ivindoensis | reverse complement strand
AACATTCCTGATTCCACCCCCCCCCCCCCGACATCCGTCGGATACCTTCATGACTCACCCCCTGAACCCCCCCCGATAAACGCTATTCCTGCCTAGCCTTTGTTAATACTGGCATGTTCTTTCCTTGTTTAAAATTTCCATCATAAAGCCCTTTTTACCTTTATGACTCACGGTTTTATTTTTGTACCGTGTGTGTATGCCGCGCATATGCACTGGTGACGAGCTCCCCGCTCGTTCTGCACGCTGAAAACATCAACGTGGATTCAAAACAAAACGCATTGATACGCAGTGGTCACGTTTTTTGTCTTTGCTGTTCTTTTGCGCGAAAACTTTAAAAAAAATGTATTTTCTGAATGATTAGATAAACCTGATTTCGATCTGGATCTTGCAAGTCCACAGCTGAGTTTTTAATCGTGGACTTTTTCGTGAGGGGTGTAGTTACCTAGGGCTGGCTTAAGGTGTCGCTGTTAACACGTCCACTAGGCTACTTAAGAAGCGCTAAGACACCATTAGCCTCAAGATAATAGCTAATTTTCTTTCTTCACAATGTTACCTCTCTCCTGGAATGTTCTGCATATTTTCGCGTAACGTTACGTGTTGACACATGAATGGAAGAAGATGAACCATACGGGCGTTTACCATCACAACGTCGCTTTCCTAGCTTGTATGGGAAAACAGCCGCTCCTCGGTGCGGTGACAGCCCGCCTGGCATCCCCGTTATACCACACATAAACAAACCCCGAGGTCAGTCTGACTGACACACCAGCTGGCCGCATTTTCTAACATGCAGAACGCTCCGTGAAGCGGATGTCTCTGGAAATGGCATCTTTTTTTGTACCATTGACTTGTAGTTGTTATTATAGCGCTCGCTCTCGACACCACGTCGGACCCCAGTTAGAAGGGGCTGAGCCGTCTCCAGCATACGACGCAGCCCCTCACCTATAATGGTGCCTTTTTTCAATGTTTTTTTGTCTTTTGATAAGTAATAAATAGGCGTGTCAGGCCTTCTTCTCTGATGACTAATTTCTAGGTGTTTTAAGTCCGGGACTGCGGTCATCCTTGCCTTGTGTCGAAGCTGATTTCCCTCACAGCCGGCACCCACATCCATGCCACCTCTCTGCCTGGTTCAGTGCCCGATTCTGTATATAACCCCCACTGCTGTGTACATCTTCTGCTGAATGTCAAGTCAACCCCCTATCCTTTGCAGTATATGTCCGTTTTATTTGGGGGGCGGGGGGGGGCGGAGATTCTTAAACTCTGCCCCGCCTTCCCGCTGCCCGCCCTTCAGCATCCATGTTCACTACAGCAAGCTCGCTTCATGAGTCCCATTTCACCTCATCCGCCACGGTCGAGCTGCGACCTTGGGTTTCGCTGTTATTTTGAAGTCGGGGGTGGGGGGGGCTGCATCTCTCCTTAAAAAAATACAGTTGCTATGGCAATAGACTAAAGGACCGCTGGTACCTATCCCGATTAGCTCTTAGAACGTACGATACGTGGGGATATGCGGAGCGTATCTCTAGAAACGAACCAACAAAAGGAAAAAAAAACTCCCGTATTGCTATTCTGTCCATGACCTCATAGGCATTTCATCCTCGCCATGGCAACGCGGACATCCATGTCAATGGCAAACACTGATTTCCAGTATAAACAGAAAGGCTCGGGGAATTAATCACGCTGACGTGACTGCCCGGTTTGCATTTGCTGATCAAAGGTATTTAAGGCAAGTGGAAATGAGTTGTCGGAAAAAGAAAGATGATTCCTTTATGGAATACTCTTTCTCCCCTATATCAATTTAAATAGTTTTTTGGTATGAAAACGGCTCAATATTCGTCTAAGGTTAAACAACTCCTTTCGCTTTTACTGAGGGTATTGGAGCCAGTTTGAAAAAAAATGCAACTGACATAAGAGAAATCTATAGCATCATACAAGCCAAGCAGTCTTTATTTGGCAAAAAAGCCAAATATTTTAATAGATTGTACTAATGTGCATCTCTCCAATATAACCCCAATGCAGAATACCTGCGAGAACAGTGTCATTTTAACTGCCGCCTATTCTGTTTAATGCCATTAAAATCAATGAGCACAAAATTACTAAAAGAAAAATGTTTAGATAATTCAGGAATGTTCAGCAATCGATGGGGGCTAAGATAACTTGCTTTAGACTACAAACATTGCATATCTGTGTTTTAGTCTATATATAGACCTATATACATATGTGTATATCAGAATCCCCCAAGTAATTTAATGAAGTTCCGGTCCATTAAGCCGTGAAATTTCATCATTTTTTTCTTACTATCAGGTTTGACTTAGTAGTGCTTAGTTAATGTAGACGTCCAGTTGTGCGTCTGTTTTGGTAAAACCTGACGAAACATTGACGACTGCACTTCCAGGTGCCAGCCACGGTATAGACAAACAGCCCAGTTCAAGGGCTGGAAATAGATTCTTGGGAGTGGGGACATGGTCGCGCGCGCTGATTGCAGGGCCATCCTGAGAAATGCAGCGAATCCGTTCTTAACAGGGTAGTGACGTGCACTTGTAAATAACCCGCATTGCTCATTGCACCACGGTCTGAATCTTGAGGGGGACCCCCCCCCCCCCTTCTCCTTTGCATGCATCTCATCGCGAAAGCGGAAAAAATAGCAGCGAATATGAATTTTTACCCTGTTTGACACACAGGACGATCAAACTTAAGAGGAACCAGAGCTGGTGGCCAAAATTGCCCTTTACTGGCCGTCCATAAGGTCCTGTTCCGGAACATTTTATCGAATTACTTCAGATGGCTAATATAGGTAATATTGTAGTTAATGAAACCTTCTTTTTCTTCTTTGATATAAAATATTTATGCGACCTAGAGTATATCTGGAACAATATATAGTCATTTGTAATGACCAAAAATACACATTCAATAACAGCTTTACTATTTAACTTTTTATCGATTTACAATGGTCAACAAATAGTTGAGATATTTAAGGAAATTATGATCTCGCACCGAATATTAAACACACTCTGTAAAGGTTTAGGATCTGATACCAAAGTTCGTATTGTTGCTGGAATATGAATACACTAAGCACAAAACAGGACGCTGTTTCAGTACCCAGGACCATATTTCCTCCGCTTCTTTTCGTTTCAAAGAGAAATATCAGCACCTGTCAACTGAAAGATTGTATATTAGCGTTATACATCCGCAAGTGGCGTTTTGATACACATTTGTTATTTAGCAACGTTCAACAATGTGACAAATGCTTGAGCACATTTTGTACGAAACTTTTTCCATTGGGTTTTTAATTTTATAAAACTGCTTTTTATATCAAACTCAAAGACAGTTTTGAAATTGTGTGATTTCAAGGCACAGTGGTCGGTGATGGTTGTATTTTATATATTTGCCGTGTGTGTTGCCATTTCAAGACAAGTCGGATTGGGTGTCTGAAGCTCTTTAAAATGTATTTCTGCTCCTCCTGTTCTGTGTGGTGAAAAATTCATATGCTATTTTTTCATACCGTCATTTTGTCATTCAATTTGTATATATACATTTTTACTATTGACTTTTTAAAGCAAGCAGGTATAATCCTGGTATGTAGTATTAGTAAGTACCGTAAGTTAGGAAGTAGATGGTTTTATAGAGTAGAAATGTGTCGTGTGCAAACAATTGATTCTTTTTATTGATTTACGATCTTCTTAGTTCCTCTTTTTAAAGAATGGAACCTTTGAAACAGTCCAGTTGCAGATTTGCATCTCGTGACTGCATAGTCACAGTTGTAGGGTTCATTTTGGTCTTTTTTACGGAAGCTATCCGGTTTTGAAACCTTTATTTTTTAACCAAGTGCCAATTTGTAAACAGTCAACCGTTTGTACGCTACTCCAGAAACTGAAATGGTGACTGTATTTGAATTAATGTCTTTCTGTGAATGTTTCTAAAGTTTGCGCTAACGTATGTAAGAGGGAAAAACAATTCTTTGTTGTAAGCAGAAGTTATGCTAAAATGCTCATACTGTGTTGTGAAAATACAGTATGCTGCATTACAAATTGTGTTGAAACGTCTTTTTTTGCATGATAGTAACTGAAGAGGGATATTTTAACCTGTCGCCCATGCAAAATCATTCAAAATCTGTTTTCATCTCAATGTACATTGGCAGGGTGTGTTGTAACATTGAAACCAATAAATCTGACTACAAATTCAGCCCTTTGTTGTGTTGCCTTACGTTCCTGCGTGTTTCTAATTGCAATCTGTTTCTGTGTTCATGAAAGCCAAAATGAAGAACGACATATGGGGCCCTCTGCTGGAAGCAGATTGAATTGCTGTATTTGTACACCGGTCTCAAGAACTGTAGATAGAATTTCCTTAATTTTGACAACTAAATGAAATAATTGCTTAATAACCCATGGTCTACGATACTTATTTGAGGATCTATATGATAATATAATAATTTTACGTACGTCTAAATTTTGTATGCATTTTACGGGCGATTTTAAATTTGCCACAGACATAATTAAATTATTGCCTCCTGTATATCTACTGCTGTATAGTAAGTATATAGTTAATCGGTAATAGTATAATCAACAAAACTGGGTGCATAGGTGCTCGGCGATACAAATCTAATGTGAAGAACTGTATAAGCAGGCCGTATGCGACTCCACTGTCGTGCATTGGAGCCCGAGAGTATGTTCTCCTAAATTGCTTTCCAGCTAACAGAGTGGGTTATAAATTCGTGTATTTCAACACTCCTAAATCATCCTTCCTGACAGGGCTCGGCAGACGAATAAAACAGATTAAAAAGCGTGATGTTACGTAGCCCCCTACAGGCGCTGCATAAAACTGCCGGTGAAGTGCATCGATCTTCTACGTTACATATGCTAATTAAAACTAAAAATGAGAAGTTATACGTAATACGTAATCGGTAGTACTAATGGTTGTGTATTGGTATTTAAAGTGCCTGTCACTAAAATAACTAAATCAAGTGTATTTAATCCTTTATTTTTCTTCCCCTGACCTTAACCCCGTATACTCGTATCGGCGAACCCATGACAAAAACGACAGAGGTGGACAGAGGGCTGTTGTGTATGCAGGATTTTGGGGTAACCTTGGGGTCAGTTGTTCAAGCCTAAGTGTGAGGACTCTTCAGCCAGTCAGTCATCTAATTATTAATCTAATTAAAGAACTGGAGCGAAAATCCGATACACACCTGCTCATCCTGGATAAGATTGCCCAACCCTGCTATAAAGGCATCACAATCTGAATAGTTTGTGCGGAAGGATTTGCTGGGGTTGTTATAAAATGAATGGGTGACACTTGAATGTCAGACCGAAATGAAAAGAGTGGGTTACATTTAATGTTACTGTAAGTTGCGGCCAATATACGTCATTTTTTTGTTAAAAAAATGTATTTTTTAAATAACACCGTAACAGCGTCACTGAATTCCATGCAAAACAGGAAAGCTGGAAAGCATGTACAGTAGACCTATAGCCTACATTTACTCACTTTATTTAGACGATTACAAAGAAGAAGAATTCACACGGATCCTGTTAAATTTGATTAGACAAACCTGGAAAGTTTCACATACTTTCAGGTTTCTCCAAATGTACCTCTATGGCAGGGATGGGGCGGGTAGGCACCTGTCCATTTTGCATTTTTTGGCCAGGATGCACATCAAGTGATCAAATTTTTGTTGGTATAGTGAATTTCAGCAAACAATCCATCACAATGTGCTGTATGGGTAGTTCCAGATGGCAGAGAAAACACGGAAAAACACAGTATGGTAAGTGGAAAAATACTGATGACTCAGCGAGACTCCGTGAAAATGTAATGACTTAATCCTATTTACTGAATGTGGACATGTGGACAGCCATTTTAATATATGCTATGGATTGTCAGTTATGGTTTGTGAGTCTGATTTTATGCAAGCAAGAGATGAGTATGCCGGTGTTCTGACGAGTTGAGCTACCTATCCAGACGTACTAGCGAGCCTTTTTGCGCATGTGCAGTTCCACCGTTTGGGGGTTAGGGTTAGGTTTTAGGGGTTTGGATTGGGGTTAGGCTAAGGGTTTTAGGGGGTTTTGGGGTTTATGGTTAGGGTAAGAGTTAGGGTAAGGGCTATCGATTAGCACCACAGTAGCCTAATTCGACAAAGTAGTTCAACTCGACAGAACACCGGTTTAGCTGGCAAAATTGCCTCTATAAAAATTGGACAGAAGATTGAACTGTAAATCGCCTACATTTTACAGCGACTTCTGAGGAAGGGGTCCATCTGGTGGTTGCATGTGGAATTACTGGCGGTGTGAATTAACCCGGAAAAATTAATCTCCGATCCACCTACACAAGAAAAGGAACAACTGTTAAGCTCCCACAAAGCTCCCACCAGCAAGGCTGACAAATATTCAAAACTGCAATTCAAAGAATAAAAGCTTCCAGTTAACACGCCGTAGTTGAGTCGATTTTTAAGTGACCTGCAGTTTTGGCTTTTGCTTGACTCAAGCTTTTCATTATTTTCTGTGCTATTTCAATACCTAGTTGCTTTCGTAAAGTTATTTTTTAAAGCCACCTGTCTGGTTTTCCAGGTGTTCATCAAGAATTTGTTACAATGTATTTTTTCAAAATCAAACCCCGATTTAATGAACTACTTTTGCTTTCTTATCTTGAATGGACCCAAACACAGAGAGTGAAGACATATTTTTCCAGCATGTAAGAGGTTTGCACCTGCGTGCCCAAGCACCTCTGTGAACTACTTAGAACACTAATCGAAAACAAAGGAAACAACAACAACAATCATAATAATAAATAATATATAATCTTTCATATATGCAGCTCGATGTGCTTTGCAGAGAGTGCAAATAAATTATAAATCAAAAACAAAAAAGACAGATGGTAATCAAATAAGAACCCAATCAGACATCAGGAAATCATATTAAGATAAGGTACAAGTAAAAATGAAAATACATGAATATATCGCAGTGAAAGCCTTGTAGAAGTCAGGGCAAAAAAAAAAATGTTTTCAGCTGCTTTTTAAAATACTAAGAGAAGAGGCCTGACGAATATCTATGGGCAGGTTGTTCCAAATCTTTGATGCATAAAAGCAAAAAGCGCCCGCTCCTTATTTCTTGTTTTTTTTTTTTTTACTTTCGGGGTGTTTAACAAGCAAGCGTTTTATGATCTTGAGGAACTATCTGGAACATATTCAGTCAGACATTGTCCATTTAAAGCTTTAAATACCAATAAAAGTCTTCTAAGATCAAATCTAAGAGAAACAGGTAACTAACGGATTCTTGCTAAAACAGGAGTAATATGCTCAGTTCTAGCACGAGTAAGTAATCTTGCTGCTGCATTTTATACACGATTTAATCTTTTGGTGGTATTTTAGATAGTTGTGCGAGAAAACAAAAGCATGAGCTAGCTTGTTAGCATCTTCCAGATTAAGAAATGGTTTTTACACAAGCTATATTTCCGAGGCGAAAGAAGGCATGCAGGCTAATTCACGACACCGTCAATGTGTGATTAAAATGTAAGTTCGGGATCTAGAATTGCGCTTCGATTTGTAACCTCAGTCTGTCTTAAAAAAAAAAAAATCAGTCCCATGCTGTTGGTTTGTTAATAATAATCCACCACACCTTAATCTAAATTAAGATTCATATACTGACAAAAATGCGGCTAATCCGCAAAAGTGAAGATGCGTGTGTTGAAAAGAGATGTTTTGTAAGTTAATGTAAGCAGGAGGTTTGTGTCCAAAGTAACCCACGTCTTATTGATGCAGCCTGGCATGTCACCTAAGGCAGGTCAATTTCAAAGGTGTTCTCAAGATGATTACGCCGTTTCCCTTAATCCTCTCCTTTGTTGAACCACGCCACAGCAAATCAATTACATGGCAAATACCAACTGACTTACAAGAAAGATGATGTGGTTGTTCAGCCGTCACTCGCATTGCATCATCTCCAGCCAATGAGTATGTGTTTAAGATAAATAGTGGCACGGACACTTTTTGTTTAAACTTCTCCCCTCTTTCCGCTTGCTCATTAGCGCCCCCTGGAAACATCTGGCCATAGTTGCCAGATTACGTTTGAGGAACATGGGTCATACCCGGCTGCATCGGCAGGCCAGTTTTGGTGGAGGTTCTGCTGCACGAAAACATCAGTCTATGGTTTAGGTGTATTTCAGGATACTGAAATGGATGTTCCCCTTTTTATTAAACCTTGATTACGGCTTCCACTTATCAGAATCCCTAGATGGAAATTATGTCGATCTCGCTGGGAGAATGAAATGAAATATCTGGAAGCATCAACCCACATAGGTTAATTATTAGTGTTATTATTTTGGGCTGAACATAATGGCATGTTCAAAGAGAGCTGATACTAGCATGTGGAGCGAAGGGGGAATTCCTCTTTGAGAATGTCTATAGCCAGCGATTCTGCAAGTCCCCGTTTCTTCATTTATTCCCCCTATGCACAGTAATTCAGTAAAGCGGACTGCGGCGGTAGTGTGTCTCCGCAAAGCGCGTGTGGGGAAGCGTAAACGTTATGGAACGCATGGCAAACATAAAGGTAGCTTATTGTGGTTGGACTGGATGGACTGGTTTCTGCAGGGGAGGGGAGCTTGTTAAAACAAAATTGACGGGCCCATTTAGCACACGGAGCACTCGGGAGTTTCATGCTCATGCTTTGAGGTGACGTGTTGGGGAGACTGGCCTTACTGGGGAAGGGACTGCTGTCTCTGTTCGTACGGCTTTGATTTTTTTACAAGACTTGTGCTTCAAAGAGGAATCTCTCAAAGATCGATCTAAAAAGGTAAGAACAGTAAAGAAAACTTTAAAATAGCATGAAGAGTGCCTTAAATAAATGTCTGAAATATGTACAATGTAGCCTACTTAACAGACAATTTCATACGTAATTAACTTATATTTTGATACCTATATATTATACATTTAATTTAAACATGATCGGAGAGCTCCTGGTTAGCATATCAGTTCTGGAAGTGTTAGTACACGTCCGCATTTTGTTGTCGCTCCATATCTTTCCCTCGTTACCCACGTGTGCTGTTCAGAACCCACAGCGACGTTTTTGTGACACGTAGCTTTCGCCCTTCCGGTTTGTCAGGCTAAGCTCAGTCTGCATGCCCGCACTAAACGCTGCGTTACACATGCAACGGGGCGGCGTCACCCAGGTATGGAAGTGGGGGGATTTGGGCGTTTTAGAGAGCTGCGGGAGATAGATCGATCCTCTTACACAAAACCTTTACATTTCAATGCATTCTGATACTGACATTCTGAGCTATGCCCATGTTGTGCCAAACACTGTTATTAGTGTCATCTGGAGAACAAATTAAGTCACAAAGTTGGATGTTTCCCTGGACAAATTCAAGTGATTTCCATAGCAGTACTACCTTGGGACATAAACTTGCAAATTAAAAATGTCCTAGAATAAATAATTATGGATTCAAAATATGCAGAGCTGCATGGGATATGGTAATGATGTATAAACATGAGTCCAAAGAGCTGTGCTGCTGTGTATTTTCGCAGTGTGATGGGCACAGCCAGAGAGATGTCCCAGTCAATCACTCCGTACAAGAACCAGAAGTATTCTGAGCTGAAGGCTGCGTGCCTGAACGACGGCAAGCTCTTTGAAGACCCGGAATTCCCAGCTGAAGATTCTTCGCTGTTCTTTAAAAAGTCACCTCCCGGAGCTGTCAAATGGCTACGGCCAAGGGTAAGGTGGAACAGAATTTGTATGTTACTCCTAGTGGTGACAGAACATGCAGAACTTTGGGGTGATTCTAGCTTTGGTGTTAAAGCCACTCATTTGCACATGGCCCCTGAAGCTTGGACGCCCCCTGTTGGCCACAATGATTTTTATTTTATTTTTTACTTTGTGCCTCTTGGAGAATTATTTCCTATTTGTATACTCATTCACTTTGTACCGGTATTAGAAAAACAGAGTATTAGTATTAGTACAAACAGTAATGATGATGCAGTATAGATGAAAAGGGGGAAAAACACAATATTTTGCTGCATCAAAAAGTCTTGGTTTGATCATCCAACGGCATGCATAGCATTAGTTTGTTATACCAAATCACAGAGCTGGATGTTTCCCTGGACAAATTCGGGTGGTTACCGTAGCACAGTAGTTCGTAATTCTGTAAGTATCCACCCCCCAGAATATTTTCATTCCATCCCTGCGTTGGAATGTAAACATTTGGATCCCAAATCGCTCCTTTGGGGCAATTCAGCCATTCCATGTATTTATTAAATTTTACTACCAGCTCATTTAATTAGTTTACTTAATTAGTTAAAAAGTCAATTATATATGTATTAGATATACGAGGTGTGCGGGTGGTCGAGTCAGACAGTACATGGGTGTGTTGTGTGGTTGCTGGAAATAATGGGGTGATTTTAGCAGAGGTTCTGCAACGGCTAAGCTAACATACTTTGACAGACATAATATCATAGTTTTACACCAGTGTGAAGACCATTTAAACATAATTTTCTTTGGCTGCCTAAGATATTTACACAGTACTGTACTTAATGTAAATGTGAATACAGTTTCATGCTCCCCGGTCGCCCATAGGAGGATGGGGTCCCCTTCCGAGTCTTGGTTCCTCTCAAGGTTTCTTCCTGCTAGAGGGGGTTGTCCTTGCCACTGTCGCCTCAGGCTTGCTTGGTGGGGGTTCGGGCTAGTTATATGTAAAGTGCTTTGCAACAATGACTGTTGATAAAAGCGCTATATAAATAAAATTGAATTGAACTGTATATGTTTCTAATTCCTTCTCTAGTATTTTTGGCGTTAAACCTCCAAGGTTCCCAGTCTCTGAAGTTTTGACTGTTGACCTGTCCAGCAGTGCAGATGCTAATGATAGGCGTGTATATGACAAGGTGTGGGTGCCCCTGAACATGATGGGCATGGCGATTACATGCTATATAGTTGCTTCCCAAGTGGAGACTAGCGTGTTGGTAACATATTGCTAGCGTATTGCTAATATATTGCTATCGTATTGCTAACATATTGCTAGCGTATTGCTAACATATTGCTAGCGTATTGCTAATATATTGCTAGCGTATTGCTAATATATTGCTAGCGTATTGCTAACATATTGCTAGCATGTTGCTAATATATTGCTAGCGTATTGCTAATATATTGCTAGCGTATTGCTAACATATTGCTAGCGTATTGCTAGTGTGTTGAGGGCTTGGCCTGACTTACAGCTGCAGAAGGTGGAGGAAGCATTCCTGATAAAGACTGTGACACAATGAAGTGTGAAAATGATCTGAAGTCTCAAGCGTTATTTGTCGTATAAGGAATACATACCTTCAGGGTTCGAAATTAACTTTTTTGATCACCAGCCAAAGTGGCTGGTAACTTTCTGAAGTTACCAGCCAATCAGAAT